>JAXFYN010000118.1:604776-676311 GCA_036172215.1 Camellia granthamiana
GTAAAAATTTAGTATAACAATGATACCGATGACATGGTATCACACCAACAAATAATAAATGTACATTATGCGGAGGGTCAACTCAACAATTACCTTGCCACATATACATGGAGAGTAAAAGATAAGAAATAATTAGTTGTTGATACCAATGACGTGGTATCACCCTTATATTCAAATTTTTATACCCCATATAGAATTATAAAAAAATGATCAATTCAACTAGTTTAGTTAATTACACTACAACATATAAGAGTTTTAAAGATCAAATTTTTTGTCTCTAAAAGTGAAAATGTTGTTGTAAAAAACCATTTAGGGACCAATTTCTATCGTCGTGAAGATAATTCACTACAAGAAATTAGACTTTCGCTGACCAAAATATTAGTCGCCAAAGGTCACCTTTTTAGTCGCCAAAACCAATTAGCGACTAAATTTTTTGTCGCCAACTTAGTCGCCTAAACCCTGTCGGCGAATGTTTTAGCGACTAAACGCGAGTTTGGTCGCTGAAAATGCAACATTTGGCTACTAATTTGTGTAGTCGGCAAATGTGACCCTTTGGCGACTAAAAAAATAGTCGCCGAAAAGGTAATTTTTTAGCTACTAAATTATTGGTCGCCAAACATCAACGTTTGGCTACTAAAGTTGGGTTAGTCGGCAAAAGTGATATTTTTGGTGACCAAAATATTAGTCGCCGAAAGGTATAACAAAACTAATTTGAACTATTTAGCTACTACATTATTAGTGGCCAAAACATTTGAAAATAGTTTTTGGCTACCAAAATAGTTAGTAGCCAAATACTATATTAGAATTTTTTTTTTTTTTTAAATTTTTGACCACCTATATCCATTATTAGTACAACCTATACAATGTATAAACAATAAAATCCATCAATACTAAATATATATTATCAACCATTCGACAATGTGCATGCCAAAAATTCCATTTGACATCCAATTTCATTCCATTCGACATATGTAATACAAATTCCATACGACCCAAGTATATTCCAACCTCAATAATTTAGTAATACAAAATATATTCCCTCCATTCGACATATGTAATACAAAATATCAACCTGATAATCAATCCTAAAATTAGTAAATAAACGAACGAAGATTTCGAGTTCCTGAAACCCAAGAACCCATGTTCTTTGCTCTTGTTCATACTGTCCAGCATACCCTCACCACTGAGCATGAGATCAACAAACCACCACAATCCCACCTCTTCCAATCTTACAAGCATCAGAAGCAATTATTGTTTCTCCAAAGGCATCCCATTAACCATCTCCAACTCTGTCTTGCAATTCTCTTTCAAATCTTTTAGTGCGAGCAAACTGGCTTCCTGCCACACAAAATTGGAACTAACTATTAATAAATAAATAAATAATTGAACAATAATAATAAATAAATAAATAAGGGCAATATAACAATCTTGTTTGACCATAAGGAGTTGCTAACATAGCCAGTAAAGTTAGGAACAACAGCTTAAAAAAAGTCGACATGCATCTCACAGTCACATAACCGGTCTGTAAACATCGGTTGTCATCCAATCATGTATTGAGAAATTTACATCAAATTCATTTGTGCTCATTCCTTGTCTACTACTGCATTTGATCAATTTTTTGGAAGTAATGTTCAAAAACTTCATTTAATCTTCCATTTTATATTTTTTTATCCTCATATCCCTTGTAATAATTTTATTTTTTCATTTGAGATTACAGTAAATTATTCTTTACTCTCTTTTTTTCCTTTCTTTTTCTACAAGAGTTAATCAATAAAATAATTACTTAAAATCAATTGTAACACACAATTTTGAAGCATATGAACAGTGGCTTGAGAATCATGGTATAAGCAAGTGCCAAAAGCCAACTAATAATCAGCTAGGGGCCACTGTTATGTACCAACAACTGCAGTAGTTTATCAACAATTATACAAAGGAACTCTCATGATCTGTGGGGGGAATGGCCCCTGCCAACCCTCCTCTCCACATTCTTGAATTGAATTGAAGGAACATCAAGATAAGTAATAAAAAATTCAGTTTCACTACACATTCTTGAATTGAAGGAACATGAAGATACAAACTTGAAGGCCTACAATATATTGTAAAAGGTATCATAACCGAAATATCTACTTAGTTTTTTGAATCAAAGGATGATAACACACCTGATGCTGAATCCACGATGCCGAAATATCTACTTAGTTCCTCAAATGCAGCAGCGGTACTAAACCTATTGATGCATCTGCCCCAGTTAGAGTACCAACCTGAAATTACAATTTTTTGATCAGTGAGCCATCAATCAATCACATGCTTCATACACTACTAAAAACAGGGCCTTTTGAGTCGGCAGAGTGCCGTCGCAAATAGTACATTTGCCGACACAAAAACGTTTTTGCGACGGCGTTTCGACGGCAACTCAAGGGTCGAAATTGGTGGGGTCGCAAATGTTTTTGAGTCGGCAATCTGCCGACGCAAAAGGTTTTATTTTTTTGTGACGGCATCGTGCCGACTCAAAAAGTGGTTCAATGTTTTAAGAAATTTAACCCATAATTTTCTTATAGGCGCCTCCCCTCCCAAGTTTCGAACCCACAACCATTTGGAAGCTTTGACCGGACCCAAACTCCTCACTCTAAATCCACTTCGCCACTCTACCTCTTTCAGTTATTAATTGACATATTTATTATTTATAGTATATACACTCAATATTAATATAAAAGTATATCTATAAATATATATACATATAATTATAATTTCATTATTATGATATTCGAAAAAATTATCTTGATATACAAATAAATAAAGCAGAATGTGCTTAATTACATGTATCGCACAAATTAAATTTATTTTTTTTTTTTTTTTATTTTTTATCGATCTGATTGATGTCTTAATATTAATTTATATTTAATTTTTTATTTAACATTAAATTATTTATTATCATTAAATTATTTTTATTTAACATTAAATTATTTAATTTAAATTTTTTATGCCTATATTAAATTATTTATTTAACATTAAATTATTTTTTATTTAATCTTTTATTTATTTAACATTAAATTATTTATTTAACATTAAATTATTTATTTAACATTAAATTATTTTTTATTTAATCTTTTATTTATTTAACATTAAATTATTTATTTAACATTAAATTATTTATTTAACATTAAATTTTTTATGCCTATATTAAATTATTTATTTAACATTAAATTATTTATTTAACATTAAATTATTTTTTATGTCTTAATATTAAATTATTTATTTAACATTAAATTATTTTTTATTTAACATTAAATTATTTAATTTAAATTTTTTATGCCTATATACACTATTTTCTTCTTAATCCAATCACAACATATTTATATTTAATCTTTTAAATAAATTTTGTATAATTCTGTTTCTACATATTTTTATTATCCAAATAAAAATAAAAATAAAAATAAAATAAAATAAAATAATTAGAATCACTTTTAGTTTTATATTACTAATTCTCTTTTAATTTAACTATTATTTTTAATATCGAAATGAGTATTAAATATAATCAAGTAAATATATATATCTTGGTTATAAAATATATTTTTTGCTACGGCATCTGTTGCCGACACAAAAAGATGTAATTTTTTGCGTCGGCACAAATTTGCCGACTCAAAAGGTATATACCGACGCAAAAAGTCTATCTTTTGAGTCGGTAAATACTACCGACTCAAATAATGCTATCAAATATTAGTTTTTTGTGTCGGCCAATGGTGCCGACTCAAAAGGTATGGTATTTGCGTCGGTAACTCTGTGCCGTCTCAAAAAGACTACCATTTGCGACGGTAAAATTTGCCGACTCAAAAAAACCGACTCAAAAGGCCTTGTTTTTAGTAGTGATAATACTTACAATTACAGACTATCATCCGTGTTTAACATATGCATTTTTAAAAGAATGCATTTTTAAAAGAATGCATTTCATTGTATGATGGCTTCGAGCTTTTCTGCTCTCCCCTCATCTTCTTCACAAAAATGATGTTGGAGAGTCCAAATATATGATGTTGGAAACCTGGCAGACAAACGACTTCAATTTAGGAGCTTATTTAAGAAACTTGGGTAATATAAATGCTTCATGTTAATAGATTAAAAATAAAGTAAATGCTTCATGTTGTAATTGCACACCTTCAATTGTATATTTCTCTTTTTTTGTAATTGCACACCTCCAATAATGCAACCAGGTACTCATTAATTTTCCAAATTTCAGATTTGGTTTTTCCTCGTGATGAACTAAATGTAGCCCCTGTGGTTTGGGCCATGTACACACAAGCCCCTGTCATTTGGAAATAAGCACGTAACCTGTAATTGTTTGTGGATTAAAACACACCGCTAATATGTATTAACGGAACTTTGAATTGATGAAAATACCCCAATCTTCTTCCTCTCTTTTGAACTTTGAATTGTATATCTATGTAAACCAACCACCAGCAATACCCTTCCTCAATCTTCTTCCTCTCTTCTGAACTAAACCCCTATAACTAAAGCTCCAGCAGTCTGTGTGTATACTAGAATTTTTATGAAATGAACAACAAATATATACCACTAACCTTTCTTTTCTTTTGTTGTTTTTGCCCTGCAGCCTATTTTCAAAATATAATTCAATCAAGTTTCTTCAAAAAGAGACAATAAAATTTCTAAATATGCTGGATGTCTTCTACATAAATTTGAAAAAATTCACTTCTTTGGTTGTGGTGTTGCCTTGCCAGACACGAGAAAAGTATCCTGGATAATCTCACTCTAACTGATATTATAGCGAGCCAGTCATAAATCAAAACTAAAAGCATTCATGGGCAGCACTACCATTACAAGTGGTATATCTAATTGAATGGCTGATCTTCCAAAATGTTTATTCACAGAAAAGGGTATTTATTCATATGATGGAGGTAAGACTTTAAACATGTCTATTAGGATTACATATCATGTAAGCTAGTAAGATAAAAGCATATTTATTCTTATTAAGAGTTCAAATTTTTAAAATTACTGCAACAAAACATCAAATCGCTATTTATGGCTTGATGCATACAAATTTAATTCGGTAAGGAACAAAACATGGTTCACCTTTTTTTTCTGACAACAAAGAAAAAATCTCAATTTTCAATAAGCCTCAACACAGCTTCCATTTATTTTACATCACATAGTTTGCAAATATTTGGGGAAAAAATAAAATCCTCAAATATTTTTTTGATAGACAATATATGTTTTTAAATTTACCTTGTGTATAAAACGATTTTTTAGGAATAATCTTCTCTTCAAATTGCTGAGTGTTTTGCCTTCCACAAAATCTATTGATGTCCCTATTAGTGAGAATATTTCAATTACAATTGGACTGCACAAAAATGACAGCACACACCTAGATTCAGGTAAAATAGCATCCATGTTTGAATTAAAGAAAATTCTTATCAAGTCAATCCCATATACCTGATTTTTATAATTGAGTACTAAAAATCAAACAATAGTCTTTAAAGCAATAGTTTGGTAACTGAGAATTCACATACAGTAACCTCAATGCCTTGCAAGCTCGGCCCAAGTTTGTTTTTACTGTGGAGTACCTAAACACATGGATAAATGCCTTTAACATGTGTTAAGGGCTCTATGGTTGGAATTATTTATAGAAATTTCAGCCACTTGGCTAAAGAAATATACCAGTCATGGCTAGAATTTTTAGTGGGGAGCAGAGCATCATCAGTGGGGAGCCTCAAATCATCCTTGGTGTTTCCATTTTCAGTCAAAAGACTCACCTAAACAAAATGCAAATTTTAGTTGCCATTGTGACATTTTGTCGAGCACCTTGCAGACACAAAAAGTATATAGCATGATTCATCTTTGCTATACACAGAGAAACTATACAGATGAGAGAAAAAACAATCCAAAATCAGCAAATAAAGATCAAACCATTTTAGAACTGAATTCAAAACTAATTCACTCATCAGATCAAAGAAGAACCAGATTTCAGAAAAATAGAGAGAGAAATGGAAGTTTTCTTACCTGTGATAATGGTGGCCCGGAGATCCTTGGTCGATCTAGAGATAATTTCAGAGAGATCAAAGAGGAAGGGCTGAGTCGATCAAAGTGGAATCGCATACGCAGTGATGGTGGTGCTCGTGTGCGATGGCAGTGATGCTCCCGTACCCGACGACGATGGAGACAAAGGCGAGAGAGAGAGCTAGAGGAGGGCAGAGGCGTGCGAGAGTGAGAAAGAGAGAGAAAAGAAAGAAGTAACAAAGTTTTCCTCCGAAGTTTCCCTTAGATATGAAGCACAATTTTTAAATTTTGTAATTATAATCGCCGACTAATATTTAGTCGAGAAAAGTAAAATAACAACTTCAAAAAAAATTAAAATAAAAGTAACAAATGTATTAAAATTATATTTAAATAAAAATATAAGTAATAAAATTATAAATTAAAAAAAAGGCAAAAATTAAATTATCTTAAATATTTGTCCTAATATTTTTTGTACTGAAAAATATAATAATATATTTTAAAATTTTATATTCTTATATTTTATATTCTTATATTTTCTTATATTCTTATATTTTCTTATATTCTTATATTTTATATATATATAATAAGAAGAAAAGAAGGAAAGAAAATTTTAAAAAAAGAAGGAAAAAATTTTTAATAAAAAATTATGAGCCAGCTCAACCCGTGTTTTTTTTTTTTTTGGGACTCCTGCATGACTAACTAGGCACTAATCAATTTTTTAGAATTTTAGAACATGCAATATGTATATTTTCTCATAGATAAAGACAGATGAAGAAATCATGCGTCAAGTGGATTTAATTAATTTATTATTCAGTTGTAACTAGCAGTCAAAATCATTTTCTCAAACATATCTTAGCAGTCAAAATCATTAACGCATAACTAAAAAATATATACGCACAGCCCCAGCTTAGGCCTTCAGTTCAATTAGCATTACATCGCCAATTACTTTTATAGATCCCTCAAATTTAAAAAAAAATATATCTAAATTAAGTGAATTAAGTGAGTACTTATTTTGTATTTTAAAAAAATCACAAATATTTTCTTTTTTAAATATATCTAAATTAAGTGAATCTAAAAAATAAACAAATTTGCTTAAAATATTTAACAAAGTTGAAAAAATTAATTATTAAAAAATTAAGAAAAATTTTAAATCTGAAATAATATCAATAAGTCTTACAAATCAGATTTAAAAATTTATAAGTCATGAGTGAATTTTTTTTACACACTTAGCCCTCGTTTTGATAATGATATTGAAAAATTTATTTAAATGATAAATTATTACATTTTAAAAATATTCATCACATTTTAATAATATTAGATTTTAATAATATTAATTTTTCATTACAACCCTACAGAAATTACCATTACCTAAAGGAACACTTTACCATTATTAAACAATCGGCTACCAAAATATTTAGTAGCCAAAAGTAGGCCTTTGGCGACTAAAAAGTAATTTAGTCGGTGAATCCCCTGTTTTTGGCGACCAAAATTTTGGTCGCCAAATGTATTTTATAATTTTTTTTATTTTCATTCGGCTACCAAACTATTTAGTAGCCAAAAGTAGGCCTTTGGCGACTAAAAAGTAATTTAGTCGGTGAATCCCTTGTTTTTGGTGACCAAAATTTTGGTCACCAAAGGTATTTTATAATTTTTTTATTTTCATTCGGCTACCAAACTATTTAGTAGCCAAAAGTAGGCCTTTGGCGACTAAAAAGTAATTTAGTCGGTGAATCCCCTGTTTTTGGCGACCAAAAGGTATTTTATAATTTTTTTATTTTCATTCGGCTACCAAACTATTTAGTAGCCAAAAGTAGACCTTTGGCGACTAAAAAGTAATTTAGTCAGTGAATCCCCTGTTTTTGGCGACCAAAATTTTGGTCGCCAAAGGTATTTTATAATTTTTTTATTTTCATTCGGCTACCAAACTATTTAGTAGCCAAAAGTAGGTCTTTGGCGACTAAAAATTCTTTTAGTCGCCAATTGTATTTTTTTTTAGCTACTAAATTTTTTTTAGTCGCCAATAATGAACATTCCCCTACTAAAAAAAATTAGTAGCTAAAAGGCTGACTTTTGCCGACTAAAATTAATTTTGGTAGCCAATTCCCACACTTTTGGCGACTAAATTTGTTTTGGTAGCCAAAAATGGTCAGCAAAAATGTGTTTTCTTGTAGTGATTGTTAAAAAGGTCGTCCCGAAAAGTCAAAAATAAGGCTTTTAGTGACCAAAATTTGAAAATGTCACTAATAAATAGACTTTTAGGGACAAAATAATTTGATTTCAAAATGGTTTATTTTTTTAGAAAAAAAAAAATTTGGTCCCAAAAGGATAATAATTCATCAACGTCCAATTTTCAGACCTGGAGTAACGAGTCCTGGAAGTCATAAATTGAGTGTCGCCTGTCCTGAGGCTCCTGCTCTCTGCTTGCGATGGCGTGGTATGCCTACCACGATCTTCCGAGTGGCGAGGGGGCATCTTGCTTTTGCGCCCCTCTCCTGTCGCCACCCCTTTTCCTTTAATTTGGCACTTCATAGACTTCATGTCCGCCGCCATCCTCCGTATCAACTCATCCTGCTCCTTTACGCGGTCCTCCAA
This sequence comes from Camellia granthamiana, assembly GCA_036172215.1. NCBI lineage: Eukaryota > Viridiplantae > Streptophyta > Magnoliopsida > Ericales > Theaceae > Camellia > Camellia granthamiana. The sequence continues at coordinate 613,372 of JAXFYN010000118.1, forward strand.
AACTTGAGGGTCGATCCTCTGTCTTTGTCTCTCAGGACTTTGCGAGCGAAAGCGACGGGGGCTGTTAGTCCGCCTTCCCCTCGCATCCCTCCTAGGGTTCTGTCGTTGGGGTTCTAAGTCCGCCATGGGAGGGATAGAAGGTAGGCCTTCGCGCCTTCCACCCCCCTCTGGGGTTTTTCTGTCGATGGCGGACTGCAGCAAATCTTCGTTTTGCGCCATTGCTTTCAGTTAGCGAGAAAAACTTGATCAAGAGGTTTTGTTCGTGTCTGAACTTCCCACAGACGACACCAATTGTATGAGCACGAAATATTGTTCTCGTATAATCCTGTTGATCAAGATTGCGCTCCTCCGTACGTCGTTGCTTTACTCCCTGAAAACACAAACGTGAGCTAGCCGGCGGGTGTGTGCCGAATACCTCTCTGATGCCTAAGTCAGCAAAATAGACAAATAGACAAAAGCTCTGTATATTCGGGAATCAAAGTTGTGTTACCTCTCCATAGGTGATGCTATGAGCTTTTATAGGTTCCGTGTGGCACAATCCTAGTAGGACTCTTACTCCTCCATGTAAAGTCCTCCTAGGAATCATATTCCTGAAAGATAATGCTTATCCTTCAACACCCCCCTCACTGCTTTAACCAAGTGAGATGGTTTTACCTCGGGAGTATGACAAAGCGACCGAGATAACACAGCCATGCTAAACTGACCAAAACGACCGAGCTCTACCTAGCTCGGCTCTTTCTTTCACAGCTTGTACCCCGGTTTCACCTGCTGAAACCGAGCTAACCATAGCAGGCCTGGACCAAGCTGATTAACAGCAAGGTCTTGAGGAAGGCTTAACATATCTCGGTCCAAATAACATGACCGAGCTAACTGCCATCAGTCTAACCGTGGTGACCGAGCTAATCAACAAGGCTCTCCTTGGACCGGGGTAACTATAAAGCCCTTTTACTCAGCCCTTCTTATTGTGACTCACAGATCGGCCCATTTACCTAGCTCGGCCCAATTTACAAATAAATTACCCTCTCAAAAGTATTATTGAAATATGTAAAAATATTTTAAAATATGTAAAAAGTGTATTGAGATTATAAATCTTGATATTTAAGATTTATTATTGATAATCCTTAAAACTGTTATTAATAAAATTCATGAATATTTTCTAACCAATTAACAAAACAACAATAAAAGTAAGTTTGGCATCCTCCAAAAAATTCAAAAAGTCAAAAAGTCACTGTCCTATTTAAGTCACATCATCTTATTTAAGTCACATTACCTCTCTAACACATCACTTCAAACTCAATCCAAATCCAACTCATATTTCATAAAAAATTAAAAAATACACTTATTTAGCCTTTCCAAACTTAACCTAAATAAGACCATATCGTGTGGGTCAGACGGTTTTTGATTTATTTGTCTCACAATTGACAAAAAATAAAATAAAATAAAATAAAAAATAAATGCTTTTAGTTCTCTACCGGGTAACTAAAGCGGTTTTTGTCTTATTTGTCACACAATTGGCAAAAAAAAAAAAAAAAAAAAAAAAAAAAAAAAAGTAAATATTTTCGGTCATCTACCTACCGTGTGGGTCAGGCTATTTTTGTTTTTTTAACGAAAAATAAATTAATATTTTTAGTTTTCTACTGTGTGGGTCAGGCTGTTTTGATTCTTTTCTCACACAATTGACAAAAAATAAATAAATATTTTTGGCCTTCTATTGTACGCCCCAAGGCCGGCCCTGGCGAAGGTGAGGTAGTCTTTTTGTTTTTTTTTTTTAGGCAGCCATTTGGATCTCCAAATTCTATACAAATTTTAGAGGCTGTTAAATATATTTAACTCTTATGGTGTTAATAGGTGCAGAAATAAAAGTTTAAACTAATTAATTTAATTTCACAATTTAAATTAAAAGTTCTTACATATTACATGTAAATAACTTTACTCTTAAAAATGTCGAAAAAGTAATATTTAATTTGATAGTAATTGTTTAATTTTTATTTGGTATTATAATTTTAGATTTTGTTTAATATTTTTTCTTATTCTTTTTTCTTTTCTTTTAATAGATTGGGTTATGTTTTTTCTTATAGCAAATTGAGTTTGCTAAATTATGCAGCAACATGGTCAGATTTTTATATTTTTGAGTTTATAATGATTTTTTTCATATTTTAAATTGTGTAAGTAAATTTTAATATATAATTTAATAATTATATATGAAAGCATAATTTGTGTGACAATTAATACTAGAAAATTATGTGTACTTACCATTTTACTCACGTGTATAATTATATATAATAATATTATATACTCTTAAAAATTAATTCAAAAAATGTATTTATGATTACATCTATTCTATGTATAGATCATATTATATTAATCTAATACACAGTACACTTTTTCAGTATAAAATTATGAGTAGATTTTTTTGGGGTTGGCTTTCACCAGAGGATATTATTGGATTTGTGGAGGTCCACCACAGATTTTGTTTCGATAATCTGAACCGTTCAATGTGTAGAACTCGAGTACTATATGCCTATAAAAAATCATGTTGATTGGATATCGATAGCTATCTCATTGGGTTAGATTTCTGTCAACCGTTTATTTTTTTAAACAAAACTGATTTGATTACGTAGTTATCGATATTTGATCAACGTGATTTGCTACAGTCATATAGTACTCGACAAGTTCTACATATTAAACAATTTAGATTATCGAAACGAGACCCATGATGACCCCCACGGGCCCAATAATACCCTCTAATCTATGATCAAGCTAGAGAAAAACCTAAGCCATTTTTTTTTATACATAAAAGATCTCAATTTCAAGATTTCGCTTTGAGCTCCGAAAATTTTAGAGTCACCCATAGTACACAATCATGTAAGTTAGCATTTTATAGGTATGTAGCTTAGTAATTTTATTCAGTTATTATAAATTTAAAATATATATATATAATTTTAATTATGAAAAGTATACAAAATTTATCACTTATTTGTAAATATTTTAAAAACTTACACTAAATTGAAAAAATTTCAAATCCGCTTCAGTAGTGTTACAATAGAGATCCAAGGTTAGGAAAAAGAAAAAATCAATCCCCCTTTGGGAACTTGGTTTTGAGTTTTTTTTTTAGGTAAAATAGTCACAAAAAATAAAATAGACATTTTAGTTCAATAAGAGAAAATATCACATCTAACCCATAATCATTGCATTCTTTTTTTCACAAAAAAAACCAAAAAAACCAAAAAAGCTAAAAGTTATTCCCAAACAAAATTTTTTAGCCCTAGGCTAAAATAACAAAAAAAAATTAAAAAGCCAACCCACTTCCTAAACGAGCTCTAACTAATGATTTTAAGGAACTTTGGGGGAGGTTTCAATATATGGTACTAAAAATAATATTTATCTCAAATTCTTATCTCTTTTGTCACACTCTAAATAGTCTTATATATCGAGATTATTTGTTACTCAACTTCCAATTTATAATAAGTTGCATTAAATAATATCATTAAAACCTCACACCGTAAAATAGTGCTACACAATTACTAGGTCAAAAGATATCACACTACTCTATGTAAGAATAAAACTTGAAAACTTCACATTGCAAGATAGTGTTACACAATCATTAGGCCAAAGTCCTTACCCATATTCACACAAACCTGGGGGTGTTGCTGTGAGCAGCAATCTGCTGTGCCCCTGTGGAGATTTTTTCGAGTCTTTTTTGATGATATGAACCATTCATATTGTAGGGTTTGTTAAATAGATCATCTATGCAAAAAATCAAATTGATTGAAAATTTATAATTTTATAACAAGAGTACATTTGTTTTAAAAAAAATAAATGGTTAACATTATCTCGATAATTTTTGTAAAGCAATTTGAATTTGATCATAGGGTTACGGATTTCTGATTAACTTGATTTTTTGTATGGATGATATACTCGATGAACCCTACAATATAAACGGTTTGGATTATGGAAAAAGACTCGGAAAAAGTCCCCACGGGCTCACAGCAGCAGCCCCAGGTCCTATTCACACTCTTTATATATTTAATTTTTGTTTAAATATGAATGTTAATAATTAACTAATCAATTACATATAAGTTAATACATTTTATTTTTCTATTATAATTTAATATTATGTGAAACTTTTATACGTAATCATTTGACCTAAAATTATATTATATTATACAAAAATGTTTTAGACCACTAATTAGTGGTAGCTCTAATGCCCACTGCCACATGTGTTTTGTGCCTTGGTTTTTTTTTTTTTTTTTTCAATTGCCACCTCATTAGTGGTGGAGTTAGTGGTGATAAATTAGTGGTATGTAGCATTGCTCTATATTATATATGCAAGTTACACGGACTAGATTGGTATACTTTTTAAAATAAATAATTTAATTAAATATCACATAGGGCTGAGTAAGGAATCCGTGAAATCCGTAATCCGATCCAGTTCAGTCTAATCCGGTAGGTTTGGATTGGTTTTTTGAATCCGTGGTTCGGTTCCGGATTGAAGAATTAAAAATCCGTAGTCCACGGATTGGTTCCGGATTGAACCCTACGGTTTCGGATTGGAACCGATCCGGACCGTATACAAATAGTCTATATTTTTATTATACATTCTTCCCCATAGTATCTTCTCTTATTCTGTATAAAACCTAAACTCAAACTTAAACCTACATAATATCTTCTTTTATTACTTTTGCTTGTTAGTTTTTAGTTTTAATTTGTAATGGTCTATGGTGAAACCAGTTTTATGGTTGTTTAAATTCTAGAACAGTATGTCATTATTATAGAAAGACATGTTGCTATTGTGGAACAAATATAGCGCTATGTTTATATTTTTATAAAATTAAAGTGTTATATATATATTTTTTGTTATTTAATTATGTGAATCCGTAGTCCTAAACCGATCCAATCCGTGTTTAAATGGATTGGTTCGGATTGGTTCCATGATTTAAACGGATTGGATTGGTTTCAATTTTTCAAAAACCGTAAATAACGGATTGGTCCTGATTTTATCCCAATCCGATCCAATCCGGACCATGCTCACCCCTAATATCACATATATTTTATTTAATTTATACTTTTTATAGGTGGATAATTAGGGTTAAGATTAGTCTTCTGCATCATATATGTTACGACATATTTTTTAAAAATAACTTTATATTTATTTATATATATATATATCATAGAGATAATTTAACTAAATTTTATTAAGGGCTAACTACCCACTGGTCTCGTTATAAAGACATATATACCATTAAGTCTCACAAGTATTTGTATAGATCAAAAAATCTTAATAGTTAGGGGTGTTTAATAACATGATTCAACACTTAAAACTGAATTGATGAAGTGATAATTAATAGTCCGTTTGATAATCACAATTGATATTACTTAAAAATTTAAGTGCTTCCTAAAATATAGACTAAAATTTAAATTTTTTTTTAAATCATATGAAACTTACTTATTTCTAACTGAATTTATAAATATTAAACATAAGTATCGATATATATTATTATAAACTCCTTACACCACTACCACCGTAACCGCTACCACTATCACCACTACAATCACTCCCATCATGTTGCCACCGCCACCACTACAATCTCCACTACCACCACCACCATCATGCCGCCACCGCTACTACCACCACCACCACCACCACCACCACCACTACCATCACTTTCATCACTATTGTCATTATTGCCATAAATACCACAATCATTTTACTCTCACTACCATCTCTACCACCACCACTATCACTATGCCACCGCCACCGCCACCACCATTGCCACTACCACAACCATAACCATCACAATATAAAAATTAAAATGTACAATTTAAAAATAATAAATTTTATATTTGATCTTATACATATCAAACAATTTATTTTTAATTCAACTCTTAAATTTTTATCAAATAGTTTTTTAGCTTAACAAATTCAACATTCAGTTTTCAATATTTAATTTTCAGTATTCAGTTTTATCAAACACCACCTTACTTAAAGATTTTTTGTGACGATTTTATGAATTTGTCGCTAAAAATTGACAATTAGTGTCAATATTCTAAATTTCTCGTTAAAAAAATGATAATTAGTGATGTTTTCTGTGATAAATTTTTCAAATTGTTGCTAACAACTAACAATTAGTGACACTTTTTATGAAAACGCCGCAAATAAAAACTAGAATTTTGTTGTAACAATTAAAAGTAAACAGAATTTTTTGATGCACCAAAAAGTTAAGAGGACTAATTGGTACAGCCATTTGCCTAATAGAAAATTTCAATTAATTCTCCTTTTATTAAATATAATATATATATATATTATGAGCACTTAGGCCATAAGTTTATTTCTAAAATTTTTGAGCCAATAAACCCAAGTTTAATTTTTTTTGAACCAAAAGGACACCTATTTGTTTAAAATTTATGTATCTATCTATTTGTTCAAATATCACCTATTTGTTTAAATATCTAACTATTTATTCAAATGGCACTTATCTATACACATGTTACCTATCTGTCTACCTTACAGCATGTCGGTGACTTTTTCAGTCAATTTTCTTGCACCGACGATTTTTCAACGTTGATTCTTATCACCAAAAAAGATTAAGTCTTGGACCAAATAACATATGGCCCAATGCGAATGGATTTTTTTACCAAATAACTATTTTTTAAAAATATATTTAGAATTCTATAAAAAGAAATAAATAAATAAATTCAATAACAAATAGCATTTATCAAGATAAAAAAAAGTTTCTTAACTCCAATAACATTTTGGAGCCTATTTTTTTTGGGACAAATATACTATCAACTAGCATGTAATTGGTTTGGTTTGATTTGATAAGAAGGTATCAATTTTACACAATTTAAAACCGAAAATGAGCATGGAATTAAAAATTGGCGATGTAGTTCGATGGACTTTGAAAATCATGTGTAGGATACAAATCTTCTCAAAATCAAAAGCCACAAATACACAGATTTTGCTGTTATACAGAGGAGGTTTTGCAATGCTCAATGGTCCATATTACATAATTTTCAAATAACTTACAATATGAAAATCAAGCGCAATTAGTTAAAAAGAGAGTCACTTCCTTTGAAACACCGAGTGTTAAATTCTTTTGGTGTTTGCCTCTCTTGTTATTATTGGATAAAGGAATTCTAAAAGACCTATGCTCTTGACTTAAAACAAAAAAAAATGCTCTGTTAGTCCTTTACTAGTAACTAGCCTAATATCGGTGCTATGCACAACTTCAAATAAATAATTAATAATTAATTTTAAAACTAATATTAAACAGTAATAAAATAAAATTAATTAAATTTTAACTATTTTTATCACAATTTCGCTTATAATTTTTTTCCCCTACCATTAATGCTATGTTTTAAGTTCTAAATAACAATAACATGAATCATAATACAATTAGTAAACATTAAGAAAAAATTATGATAAATTATAAAATTGCACTTTTTATAACAAAAACTAACATCTATGATAAAATATAAATACATTATTATTTTCTAAGGGTTTCATAATTTTAGTTTGCCACATATTAGATGATATCGTAAACTATGTGAAACTCAATAATAGTAATTATTATTATTTGCTAATTACACTTTTTTAGTTTTCCATATAATACTAAATAAAAATAATAATTTATTTATTTATGAAACTCAATCCAGCAAAAATTGAATAACAAAATGAAAATGACCAATAATGAACTACCAATGACCCTTATCCTCTTTTCTTTTCTGAAATCAACATTTATCTACAAAGTATAACTATTAGATTTTCTCACACTCGCTAGTTTTGGTATCTCACATTGGACAATTTCTCTTATTTTTCTCTCTCACTCACATTTTCTTAACAGGTTTTCATAGTACATGTGTAATTTTTTAAAATTATTTTATAAACCATAATACCCATGCTATGCATGGGTTTAAATAAATAATTAAAAATTAATTTTGAAATTAAATAATAGCATAAAATTTATTTAAAAGAAATAAATAAACTTTGGTAGAATGTATTTTTCAAAAAGTATAATAAAATAACAAAAACTATATTTACAATGAAATATAAATGCATTTGGTCTTATAAGTTTTGCAATTTAGTTTATTTATGTTAGAGATAGCCCAATCATATAATAAATTATATTTATCAATTTATTAACCACCTATCGTTTGTTTTGTAAAAGTTTAAAAATATGTCTACTTAGGCATAAAATTATAGTTTCTCATATGTCAGAATTCATGAATACAAAAGAATAACAGTTGGCTTGAGGATTTATAATTGTGTTAGATACTAAAAATGACATAATTTAATTGACTCAACATTTATCTCAACTTCGCTATGACCTAATCATTAGAGAGTTGTCTTAGTTTATGCCTAAACATGAACCACTTGACTTATTTATTTATTAAATTGGTGAATAAATATACGTTAGTATTTTTTATAATAAAATAAGAAATATATACATGTTTGTGCATAATTATTAAAAAAAATTCAAACTTTGATAAAATTTTATATTTATATTTAAAATTATTACATGAATAGTTAAGTATATTTATGTGTGAAAAAACTATCTAAGGTCAACCTAAAATATGGGTATTGTTCTAATTGTACTTTGGACCTGATTTAAAATTTTGATCGGTCAATTAATAGAAATAGTTGGTAATAATCAATTTAAAATTTATGTTTAAATTATATTATAATTTCTCAGGTTTTCAATAGTATGAACTAATTTGAGGGATAGTACTTGAATTTAATATTAAAAATAGTTTAGAAGTTAGATTAAGATCAATTTTTTTGCCAACAACAAAATTCTTGGAGAATTATCTTCATTCATACACAATTCATGATCATTTAACCCACTTATTTTTTTTTTAAATTGGTAAATATATTATGATTATTTTTTTATAACAAAAATACAAAAAATCTCAGTATATTTTTGGCATATTTATTTATTTATTGTAAAAAAATTATATATTTATATTAAAAATTCTTATAAAATAATTAAGTATATTTATGTATGAAAAAAATTATATAATACTAGGTTAACCTAAAATATGGAGTTTGTTCTAGTCTTACCTTGGCTTGATTTAAAAATTGATCGGTCAATTACTGAAAACAGTTAATAATAATCAATTTATGCTTATGTTTAATAATTTGTTAAGTGATGATGGATATGAGCTAGTACTGGATCAAATACTAAAGTAGTGTAGAAACTGAATTTGGTTGATTTTCATAGTATATATCAATCCAATTTTTAGATAATTGTTTTAGTTCATGACCAATCATCACATTCCCACTTATTTATTTTTTAAAATGGTAAAAATATTGTAAAATTTTTTATAACTAAAATAAAAAAAATTAGGAATATATATTTGGCATATTTATTAATATTCTAAAACTTCAATTAATAAATTATATATTTATTCTTAAACTATGTCTAATATTAAATTATATTTATATCTGAAAGAATTATTTAAGACTAGATTAAACTTAGGAAAATTTACCCATAAGTCCTAGTTTCTGAAAAGTTGAACCATTTAGTCCTAAAAGTTTTCTTATGCTCCATTTAGTCCCATTTGCACATCAATCTAATGTTCGAAACATTAATCTGATGTTCGAAATCTAATGTTCGAAACATTAGTCTGATGTTTGAAACATTGTAATGAGACCTTTCAGTCTATAAGAAAACTTTTAAGACTAAACAGTATATAAGTTATTAATTTGAGATTTATTGGTGCATCCCCCTTAAACTTATTCATAGATTTTATTTTTAGCATAAAACTTGATCAAAGAAGTGAAGTCTTAAAACAAATCATAATTTTCAATTTAAATTTTATTAAATTTTTACTTAATACAAATTTTCATGTAAAATGTTGTAATATTTTAAAAATAATTAATTATTTGTGAAATGAAGTTGCCATTATAAAAAAAAACACTAAAAAAATTGTCTTTTATTAGTGTGAAAATCATTAACTAAAGAATTAAATTGATAAGATATATATATATATATTTTTTTGAAAACAAAATCAATGAATGAGGCTAATATGAATGGTGCTTATAATCATACACACTTAATTTCTTTTCATGCCCATTACATGTATTAAAAAATTTATAATTTAGGCATAAATACTAGTACATATCAGTGTACAAAACAAATCAAAAAAAAAAATGTACAAAAGAAATTAAATGTGTGTAATTAAATCAAAATATTTTGAAGGTTTCTAATTTTTATCATGAATTTTAAAGATTTGAGAGTAGTTATATATGGTATAAATAATATAGTAATGTAGTAAGAAGCAAGTTTTATTTTTTTTAAAAGGAAATAAAAATCAATGGGAGAGGTTTAGGTTGGAAAAATATGAAATATTTTTTTATCTTTCCTTTTAAAAACTACAAATTATAGAATTATTAATATTTTGAAAACTATTAGTTTCATGGATAATCCAACACTACTTATTTTTTAATTCAACAAATCCACAAATTTATTATGAGATTTTGAAACTCTCACAATATTCCTCACGAAAACTCTATTTTGTTTATATAATATATAGATAGATAGATTAACTAAACATATTTATTTTTAAAAAAAAATTTAAATAAAATTTCGTTAAATTATTTATATTTTTGAATATTTAAAATATTTAAAATAATCATTAAATTGAAGAAGGAAAAAAAAAGTAATAATTTAAAATTTAAATAATGATTCTAATTATTTATTTTAATAATTTTAGTTGTATCGTTCCATAAAAGCGTTACTTAAATCAACACATATACTAAGGCCTCGTTTGACATGGGAGTATTTTAGCCAAAAAATTAAAAAGTTACAAAAAAAATTAAAAAGCCTATAACTTATACCAAAAACTCAAAGATTCAATTTTCTCTCTATTTTTTGCATATATTTTCGTAAAAAACTAAAAAGTTATTCCAAACATACTAATTTTTTTTTACCTCATATTTTAGCCAAAAAGTCAAAAAGTTACTAAAATAACCTATTCCCAAACGAGGCCTAACTTTAAATAAATTATTTATGTGTATTTTAATAATTTTAACTCTATCATGTTATAAAATGTAACTTACATAAATACATATAATAAATTTCATAAAAATAAATATTTTTAATACTTAATTTTTTTAAAAAAAGTGAAAATGTTGAATAAAATTAATTGATAAAATATTTTTAATATGTATAATTCTATTAAGTTTTTTTTATGGATAATTAGATTAGACAGAAGTCTTTTAAATATTAAATTTTAGAAATTTTTTTGCTAAGGGAATTGATCTGGAATTTTAATTAAAAAGAAAAAGAAAAAAAAAAGAGATGTACTACATAGGAAAGAGAAAAAAAAGTTAAAGGTAAGAAATATTTTTATTTATTTATTTTGTTAATCTTAGCTCTATCCTTTTATAAAAATCTTATTTAAATCAACGCATATAATAATTTTAAATAATTTATTTATGTATATTTTAATAATTTTTACTCTATCGTATTGTAAAAATATAAATTAAATAAATATATATAATAATTTTAAATTATAACAAAAAAATTCATTTGATAATTTTAACTTTTCGTGCTACAAAAATGTAATTTAAATAAATATATATTAGAAATTTATATAATATTAAATTATAACTTGATATTAGAAATAATTGTTATAAAATTAAAAAAATTAAGAATAAATATTATTTTTAATATATATATATGACGTGAAAATCATCTTGGAATCATTCAACCATATATTATTTTTAGAGGATTTTTTTTTTTTTTTTTAAGGTAAGTCACCAATTTTATATTAAAAAATTAAATATTATATTAAAACTCATTACACCCGTCAAAGACAACGCGCCCACTCTTAACTTTTACTCAAAATATATTCTACCAAGTAGATTAGATAATTCCGTTCAAAAAAAAGTAGATTAGATAATAATACGAAATGATGGGTACATAATATAATTTATTTATGATATATAAAAAGCAGCCCAATAGAAACATCCTGTCCCCATCCACTAAACCAGCCCATGGTTTTAGAAAACCAAATCATGGTTTTAAAAAAATTACTATTACATATTCATTAAAAAATTCAAGAGTTTAATTATTAATATTTACACGAATCAACCACCTTTCTTCTTCCTCTTCCTCTCAATTTCTTCATCTCCTTCACCTCAGCAACAATCAATTCTGCTTCGCCTTCCGTTGGTACATCGAACAGGTTAAGGCTCTACTAAATTAAAACTTCGTTTGGCATTAGATACAATAGTAAACTTGTTTGTGTTGTGACTTTTTTAGTCTCGTTTAGATTTTGTTTTTATTTTTATATTTTTTTGATTTTTATAAAAAGAAAAAGTGTAATGATTATGATTTGGATGTGATATTTTATTTTATTAGCTTATTGTGGAGATATATTTTCTAAGTTCCAGCACGTGGCAAGGTGACGCCGATGTGTCAGTCGAGGTGCCACGTGCCCTGGACGTTGTGCCGAGGTGATCTCGAAGATGCCGAGGTTATCTCCGAAGATATCAGAATCCGAGATAAGCGGATAAGGGACAAGAGTCCAAGGATGAAGAAAGACTTCAGGATGGATAAAGATAACACTCTTAGGGAGTTTATCCTTATCTCTTGAGGAATCCAAAGTAAGTACTGAATTGGAGTCCATAGAAGTCAGGCTTCTAGTGGGACTAGGATTGAGTAAACTATAAAAGAGAGGCACCCCCATGGGTCTAAGGTACGCACTTTGAGCAGTGAATTAAGCACTTTTGGTTATCTTAGAGAGATATTTTACTGACTTGATCGTCGGAGTACCCCCGGGTGGAAGAACCACCGCCGGAATCTTCTCTTTCTGTTGCATGTTAGCCAGGTGTCATCTATTCTGCCAGTTCTCTCCAGCTGATCACTGAGTTGGTAGTGTGGTCGGAAAATTACTCACACAATTTGGCGCCGTCTGTGGGAAAGAAAGATGAATAGATGGCCAGTAACGGACAGAAAGAAAAGATTGGGGACGACGCTCCTACTGGGAGCAACAGACCTATCAACCTTGACGTCGAAGGAGACAACCACAATACAGAAACTCGTGACCAGGGCCATGGAGAGAAAGACGTCGGTCAGGAGGGCGACACTTCGAAGAAGACAGACTAAAGCAGGTACTATAATGAAGATAACCTCCAGGTATGAAGGGACAGGTGCCTACGGAGGAATGATGAAGTAAAAGAATTGGCAAACAAGTTGGCGGACCTGCAGTCGGTCGTCAACTTCATGATGCAAAACAATGTCATGCAGCCACCATACCCGCTGTAGGACACGCCGATTCTAGCAACAAATACCCAGAAGGAAAGAAGGAAAACAATTCTCGAAGCACCTCAGCACATCAGGAGCAGAAGGCACTCTCACCCGCCTTCCAGGGAAGTCGGACGAGAGGAGCCGAGACAAGAGGAGTCTAAAAGGACGTATCACACAAAGGACCCAGAGCCCAAGGAACATCGGCATGTTCAAAGGCAGGCGCTCTGCTTTGACACAACCCATGGAGAAAGATCAAAACGGGCCCACCGCGAGGCCGAAAGTAGTGTGCCAAAAAGACTGAAGTCTAAAGATAGCCGAGCTCCAGAGAGGAGTAAAGAAGACTTGAGAGATTACCTCAAGAGGAAGGAACAGAATGCCGAAGCCGAGGTCACCTCACCCGACAAACCGAGGACACCATTCTCGGTAGAACTGGACAAATTTGAGGCTCCGAAGAGATTCAATATGCCGAGGTTTCAAATATACGATGGCAAGTCAGACCCTAACTTCCACGTTGGATTATTCTTGAACTCAATGGCATTACACAGTGGGAACGAGCCGTTGCTCTGCAAAGTGTTCCCCTCGTCCTTCGGGGAGATTGCATCAGATTGGTTCCACAAACTGCCAAAGGGAAACGTGAAGACTTGGGAAGACCTAGCCGAGATGTTTGTGGCCAGGTTCATGACAAACAAGCTGTAGCCACTGAGGATGGACGCATTGATGGCTCTGAAGATCAGCAAGGATGAAGGCCTTAGGGCCTATGCGAAAAGGTATTATGAGGTGTTTAATCGAATACCCGAATGCAACCAAGAGGTGGCGGTCGTGTCTTTCAAGAATGGCCTAAAAGATGATTGTCCACTACGGAAGTCTTTGGCAAAAACATTGCGAAAAAGCATGGAGGAGCTCATGGCAAGAATCAAGAAGTATGCCAGAGCCGAGGAGGATACATCGGGGAATAAGGAGGAAAAGCAGAAAAAAGGGAACGGCTCGCCGAAGCGAGGCCGAGGTAACAACGGATTTAACAAATCGGAGATAGAATTGAGGGGTAAACAGGCAGTGACGACTGTGTTCCGAATCCCAGTCCACAAAGTCCTGGATCAAATCCGAAATCAACCTTATTTCAGAGCACCAGCAAAGGCCCAGGGGAATACATGGGAAGGAACGTTGGTAGGCGTTGTGCTTACCACAATGAAGAGGGGCACCCAACTGAGGGCTGCAGAGCCTTAAGAGCACACTTAGAGGACTTAGTAAGGCAAGGCCATCTGAGGGACCTTGTCGATGAGGCCAGGACAAGAGAGGAACATGCAAGATTGCCTCAAGCACCAGCAGCCCCGCCTCTCCCAGCACAGCAACCACAGGCAGGGGGACCACGGGTGGTTAATGTAATTCACTCACAGGTGAACGAAAACGACATACGGGGCGAAACCCAAAAGGTAAGACACCTACAGCACGTGAACCAGGTCGGACAGAAAAGACCTCCGTCTGAAGAGTGCCAGGGACTAATGATAGCTTTTACTGAAACCGACCTAGAGATGGTCCAGTATCCGCATAATGATGCCTTGGTAATATCCCTCCAGGTTGGGAAATGCCAAGTGAAACGCATCCTAATTGATCAAGGCAGCTCCTGCGACATCATGTACGTTAGATGTTACAAGGAGCTGGGCCTTCACCCAGATGACATGGAGGGATCCAGTGGCCCGATGGTCGGCTTCAATGGGACGCCAACATGGCCACTCGGCGCAACAAGCTTGGAAGTACACGCCGGCACTAAGAAGATCAGGACAGAATTCATCGTGATTGATACACCTTTACCTTACAACATCATCTTGGGAAGGCCATGGTGCATGCAATGGGGCCAGTTCCCTCAACGTTGCATCAACTATTGCGGTTCCCAACAGAACATGGGATTGAAGAAGTCAGAGGAGATCAACTGCAGGCAAAGAATTGCTCCATGGCAGCAATGAAAACTACCTGCAACATTCAAGAACCAGGGAAGGCAGAGATCGAAGACGAGGACATGGAGGTCCTAGATGATGTCGGCAAGGAACCAGTCGAGAAAAGTGAAGAAACGCTGAAGAAAATCCTCGTCCAGGAGGGGGACGAAGAACGCTTTTTTCTTCTCGGCTCAGGCTTGGCTGAAGAAGAGGAAAGAGAACTGGAAGCTTTTTTGAGAACAAACATAGAGGTGTTCGCTTGGACACCTTATGAAATGCCTGGCATTGACCCCGAGGTCACATGTCACAAACTGAACGTCGACAGGTCGGCCAAACCTGTAGTACAAAGAGCCAGAAGACCGACGTTGATACATGTTGAAGCAGTAGAAGATGAAGTAGACAGACTTCTAGAAGCTAGAGCCATCAGAGAAGTCAATTACTCGACATGGCTATCAAACACTGTGGTAGTAAAGAAGAAGAACGATAAATGGAGGGTCTGTGTAGATTTTACGAGCCTAAACAAAGCCTGTCCCAAAGACAGCTTTCTTCTGCCCAAAATTGACCAGTTGGTGGATGCCACATCTGGACATGAAAGGATGAGCTTCCTGGATGCTTATAGGGGGTATCACCAGATAGCCATGTACCCCCCAGATGAGGAGAAAACAACGTTTATCACCCCAAAAGGACTGTACTGTTACAGGGTAATGCCTTTTGGGTTGAAAAACGCAGGAGTAACTTACCAAAGGTTGGTAACCAAGATGTTCAAACACCTGATTGGCCAAACAATAGAAGTCTACATCGATGACATGGTCGTGAAGACCAAGGAACCAAAGAGTCATCTTGCCGACCTTAAAGAAGTCTTTGAAATCCTCAAAACATATCGGCTCCCACTCAACGCATCGAAATGTGCGTTTGGAGTTGGATCTGGTGAGTTTTTGGGATACCTGGTAACAAGAAGGGGCATTGAGGCCAGCCCAGATCAGATCAAGGCCATCATAGACCTACAGAGCCCGACATCAGCAAAACAGGTACAAATGCTAACTGGAAGGGCCGCAGCCCTAAACAGGTTCATAAGCCGAAGCTCAGACAAATGTAAACCTTTCTTCAACTTGGTGAAAAAGGCCACGGACTTCTTGTGGACTGAGGAATGTGAGGCCGCCTTGGCCGACCTGAAGAAATACTTGACCACGGCTCCAGTCCTCTCAACACTTAAACCTGGGGAAGAACTGTTTTTATACTTAGCAGTGTCAGAACACGCAGTAAGTGCAGTGCTGATCCGAGAAGAAAGAGGGGAGCAGAAGGCTGTTTACTATGTAAGCAAAACCTTGGCCGATGCAGAAACAAGGTATCTACCACTAGAAAAATTAATGCTGGCCTTAGTAATGGCCTCAAAGAAGCTGAACCATTACTTTCAAGCACACAAGATTATGGTGCTAACAGAGCACCCACTGAAGTCCTTGTTGCAACAAGGAGACTTAACTGGAAGAATAGCAAGATGGACAGTAGCCTTGGGCCAGTATGACCTGGAGTTTAGGCCGAGAACAGCAATCAAGGGCCAAGTTTTAGCTGACTTCGTGGCCGAGTTCACGCCAGAATCCATCGAACATCAAGCTCCGTTGAGCCAAGATGAACGATGTCCAAACAAGCAAGGAAAAGCCCAGCCTAAAGCAAAAGAACAAAGGAAGGAGAAACTCAGACCCTGCAGCATTTACATCGGCGACTCCTTTCGACTGTTCGTTGATGGGAGCTCAAATCGACAGGGAGCAGGGGCAGGAGTAGTACTGATATCTCCAGATGGAGAAATAGTAGAACAGTCCATCCGTTTGGGGTTCAAGGCCTCAAACAATGAAGCAGAATACGAAGCACTAATTGCAGGGCTGAAGCTGGCGGCAGCAGCAGAAGCTGATGAGGTAATAGCCTTTTGTGATTCACAACTTATTGTTAACCAGTCAACAGGAGAATTTGTAGCCAGAGACGAGAGGATGTCGGCATACGCAAAAGAAGTCATCAGATTGGCAGCCTTGTTTCATAACTGCCGACTTCTTCAGGTTAGCCGAGATGATAACAGCCAGGCCGACGCGTTGGCCAACCTGGCAAGTTCAATGCAAACTGGAAAAAGAAGAACAATAATGATCGACTATTTGTCGGGCCCGAGCATAGAACCACCGAACACTGAGCAAGAAACAATGTGTGTGGACATGGAGCCAAGCTGGATGGATGCAATTGTTGCATTCTTGAAAGAAGGAAAACTGCCAGAAGACCGTAAGGAGGCACACAAGGTCAGATTGAAGTCAGCAAGATTCAATCTGACAGCAGACGGACATCTCTACAGAAAGTCCTTCACTGGACCCCTTTTAAGGTGCGTACACCCTTTGCAGGTTGAAGATTTTTTATATGAAATTCACGAAGGAGTTTGTGGAAGCCACGCTGGGGGTAGATCGCTAGCTCACAGGGCCATTACCCAGGGGTATTGGTGGCCCTACATGCAAAAAGATGCAGAAACCTACGTAAAGAAGTGTGAACAACGCCAAAGGTTTGCACCTTTGATACATCAGCCAGCTGCTGACCTAAACCCGGTATCCAGTCCATGGCCGTTTGCCCAATGGGGCATGGATCTCGTTGGGCAATTGCCCCAAGCAACTGGGCAGAGGAAGTACTTATTGGTGGCAACAGATTATTTCACAAAGTGGATAGAGGCAGAACCTCTTGCCAAAATACGAGATATGGACATCAAGAACTTTATATGGAGAAACATCATCACCAGATTTGGAATTCCAAGAGCTATAGTTGTCGACAACGGAACATAGTTTGACAGCAAACTCATCAAGAACTTTTGCGCGAAATTCAAGATCAAGAATTACTTCTCAACACCAAGTTTTCCCCAAAGCAATGGGCAAGCAGAAGCATCCAACAAAGTAATCTTGGATGGAATAAAGAAGAGGCTACGGGCAGCAAAAGGGAAGTGGGTAGACGAGTTGCCCAATGTACTCTAGGCATATCGAACTACGCCGAGAAGATCAACAGGGGAAACCCCCTTTGACATGGCTTACGGCACAGAAACAGTCATCCCACTGGAGGTCAGCATCTCAGGGATCCGCACCCAGGGAGTTGAAAACGGAACAAATGATATACTCTTAGCCCGAGATATGGATCTTTTAGAAGAAAGAAAAGAGAAGGCTACAATTCAACTCGCAGCATACCAGCAGCAGCTTGCCAGAGCTTACAATAAGAAGGTCAATCCAAGGGATTTTCAGATGGGTGACTTCGTCCTGAGAAAAGTCTTCGTCAACAAGAAGGATCCCAGAGAGGGCAAGCTTGGCCCAAACTGGGAAGGACCCTATAGAATCACTTCGATATTGGGCAATGGAGCCTATCGGCTTGAAGATAACGAGGGCAAAGCATTGCCAAGACCATAGAACACTTGTAACCTGAAATTTTTCATTCATTAGATGTTCCTTGTTATTTTTTCCCGACGTCATCAATAAAATCTTAGCAGAATTCTTCCACACTTATGAATTGATAAAAGACGCATAATGTTATTTCTGAATAATGAGAACCCAAGTGGAACTCAGGTTCACATTGGGGGCAGAGAGAAGAAGAATATGCTTAACACTTGTTGAAATTTGTAGCAATTTACAAGTTGAAGTTAAGCCGAGATTATTCCTTATCTTCACTTGTTGAAATTTGTAGCAATTTACAAGTTGAAGTTAAGCTGAGATTATTCCTTATCTTCACTTGTTGAAATTTATAGCAATTTACAAGTTGAAGTTAAGCTGAGGTTATTCCTTATCTTCACTTGTTGAAATTTGTAGCAATTTACAAGTTGAAGTTAAGCTGAGATTATTCCTTATTTTCACTTGTTGAAATTTGTAGCAATTTACAAGTTGAAGTTAAGCCGAGATAATTTACAAGTTGAAGTTAAGCTGAGGTTATTTCTTATCTTCACTTGTTGAAATTTGTAACAATTTACAAGTTGAAGTTAAGCCGAGATTATTCCTTATCTTCACTTGTTGAAATTTGTAGCAATTTATAAGTTGAAGTTAAGCCGAGATTATTCCTTATCTAAACTTGTTGAAATTTGTAGCAATTTACAAAGTGGTTAAACCGAGATCATTGTTTAAAAGCTTGTTGAAATTTGTAGCAATTTACAAGTTGGTTAGAACGTGATCACTGTTTAAATACTTGTTGAAACTTGAGAAAAGTTTACAAAGTTAACATTGAATAGTATATGTTTTACACTTGTTGAAATTTATGAAAAATTTACAGGTCAAGTTCTTGCCGAGGTAAATCATCAGTTATGATATCCGAGGTATGTAACCCCGAGAAGATTACACAAAGAGGGATGCGTTTATAAGACATGCAAAATATTTTAAGTGTAGAATCATGCAAAGATAGTCAAGAGAAGACAAAGGTACAAGCATTCAAAAGAAGGAAAGTTGAACTGATATTCAAAGAACAAAGAGGCACGTCGGCCATTTGCAGAGCTTATATTGTCTGAAAAACAAAAAGTACAACAGTGCAAAAGACAAAAGAAGAAAAACATGAAAACTAAGATTCTCTAGCATCGGCAACAGGCTGAGTTTGGACGTCAGCGGACTATTGAGAAGCTACCTCGGCTGCCTTCTCCGCCGCGATCTCGGCATCAATTTGAGCAATTGTTTCATCAACACTTTTTTCGGCCAGAGGAACGTCGGATGATACCTGCTCAAGGGCAGTCTCCTTAGGAACCTCCTCATCTTGAGTCAAGTCAAGGACTTGCTCAGTTTGAGGAGGGGACTTGGCCCCAACGACCCCCTTGGATTTCCTCACCAAGGCCTCATCCTCATCATGATCCTCAGTTTCAGAATCATCTTTAGATTGAGCTGGAGATGGCGGTGGAGGGAATAGAAGATGAATGGCATCGGCATTCCGAAGAGGTGAGTCCTCGGGGACATTGAGCTTCTTAAGAAGGGACATCCAACTAAGGGAGAAACCCCTGTTGCATGCCTGCTTCACTTGTTGCTCATAGGCCTCGGTCACATCGGCCATACCCTGATTATATGCCTTTTCATCGGCATCTTTTATTTCGGCCGCTTTAGTGGCCAAGGCATCTTCAAGCTCCTTCTGGGCCTGGGCCACCTTATCTTCAGCCTCTTTTAGTTAGGCTTGAAGAACTTTATTTATTGCCTCGGCAGCACCAGATTTTTCCTCGGCATTATCCCTCTCCTTTATGGCAACCTCGGCCTGGTCCTCCAGCACTTTCATCTTTGACTGCAGGCTCTTAGTTGTTTTCTGAAGTGTGGTGACTTCCCTCTTTTTGTCAGCTAACTTTTCACGGTTTTGAAAAGATTGCATGGAAAAAGAGTGGGCATGCTGGATGGCCTGAAAACGGAAGTATTAGAAAAATATTCTAAGTGTGAAGTAAAGAGAAGGAAAGAAAGAAGAAGTACCAGACAAAAACACTTACTTGAACAGAATGTTACAGCATCAAAGCGTAGTTTTCATATTCACTAAACCTGGCATTTCCCTCCAGGTCGCCTGGGAGAAGCAATGCAGTACTAAGTGCAACGCCGACATTTATATCGTCGGCGCTATCACTAGCCATTACAGGCTTATCTTCCAAAGTTATTTCACGGGCCCAGGGGGCATCAGGCTTCTTTGACCCCGAGGTCGTTGCAGATGACCTCGGCCTTTTCGACTTAGTGGATTCGGAGGGAAGAGCTTCAGCGGACCTCTTTGTAGGGACAGAGGCAGTTTTTTCGCTTGGAGCTAGCTGGGAAATTGGCAAAGTGTCTTTAGCCTCAGCCTGAGTCATTTTGGCCTTTGGTTGAGCCTTCTTGACTCTTTTTGGCTTGGGTGGAAGCTGTGTTTGAGTTGGTAGAGTATCAAAGTCGGTTGGGATACTGGCTAAGAGATCTTTGGCCACAGGTTTTGCGCGACCCATCTCGGCTGCAAGAACAAGACGTCGGTGACGTTTGCGTTGAGAAGGTGGGATTAGATATTGAGCCGAAGTAGACGACTGGTCGACTGGATCGGATGTTGACCCTTGATCAGCCCGAGATGTTGATGTGGCTTGTGGAGTTGTAGCAGAGGGAGGAGATAAGCTCTTCTTCTTTCTCTTGGGGACGTCGGGAAGAGTAGATTTGTATGTCAGAATGAAGTTAAGAAGCACAGGTGCTTTCCTTTTATGGACTGGCAAGTCCAGAAGTTTCTTCAAATCCTTACTGGGAACAAAGGATTGGCGAAAATTCTTTGGTGGCTTACGAACATCTGCAAAAAGAAAAAGACGTCAGAAACAGATAAAGTATTGAGCACTTGAAAAGAAACAACTAAGTGTTGGCACTGGGCTCTTACCCTTGCCCTCTTTAACTGATCGAGGAAGAGGATAGAAATGGGCATCCTCGTCTGGGGCAAACTCCCAATTTCCTGAGATAATGAGGTAATCATTTCCAGCCCCCTTGTTGGAGTCTGGGAGGTCGGCTACAATTTTGAACTCCATGGATCTCGGTTTAAGATAATAAATGTAGCCTTTCTCTTTCAAGTTAAGGTTGCACATGGTATAACAGTACTGAACGTCGGCTAAAGTGATCCTAACGTTTTCTTGTTTATGACACCGTAGATCACCCGGTAAGAATTGATAGCAAGTTGCATGGGGTTCAACTTATAATAGTGAAGAACCTCGCAAAAGAGGATGTTGAGTGGAAGCCGGAGTCCACACTCAATAAAGGCGACTATGAGAAAGGGCATGGAGTCGTCAGTAGGCATGATGGAGTCATCATCCCCAGCCAACCTCAGGTGGACGTCGGCTGGGATTTCAAACTCCTGTCTAAAGAATTCTAATTTGGATGGGGTGTTTACCCTATATTTCCACATACCCATAACGTCGGCCTAAATTAGAAGGACTGGGTTTCAGAAGAGAGATGATCTAAAAAAGGTTTTTGTGAACCTCGGCTAAGACCTAGGTGTATATTGATGCAGGAATTTGTGAAGATTGTTTTAGTTTTGATGGGTTCTACAGTTAAATCCCAAACCTAAATCTATGAAGACGAGGATTGAAGGCACAAATCTGGAAAAAAGAAAAGCAAGAACAAAGTTTCAGAATCAAGAACAGAATGGGGGCTCTTGAAAGCATAAAGAAAACAAGAAATACAGGGTCAAGAATGGTGGCGAGAAAGTGGTGAAACAATGCAAGTGTTCAAGACATGGGTAAAAGCAGAATCAACGCATTCAGATGCATAAATTCGACAAATCAAAATGTTTGAACAAAACAGTAATGGCAACAGGTAATGAAGAAAATCAACAGGATTGAAAACGAAAGGAACAAAAGCTTACCAGAAAGAATGGAGCCGACACGAAGATCGTCAAAATCAGACGACGGTTACAGAAGTAACAGAACGACAAAGCTTCACCGGAAAGGAGAAACTAAGGCAGTTGCAGAGCTTGAAATCTGGAGCAATGGTGGATTCAAGAGAAGAAAGCTAGAGAAAGGAAAAGTAAGAGAGATCAAAGTGCAAAGTGAAGAGGCGAAAAGAGGGAAAAAACAAGTTTTGTCAAAAACTTGAAACGGCGGCAAAGATAGAGCAATTAATGCTCCTTGAGCAATGAATACGTCAAACGGCGCCTGCAGACGCCAGACGGATTTATAGGCGCGTCACAAGCACGAGCCAATAAGGATACAACGCGTGAGTAAAACGGTTGAAAAGTGATGTATGATAGCTCATACGCATGAAGGAGTTCATTTGAAGTTCTTGTTCTTTGAAGAAGACTTGTCGGCCTGAAATGAATGATCTCGGCTAAAGAGTTCTTGAGCCGATGTACAGAAAGAAGTACCAATATAGGTTCCATCATATCAGAATGCCGAGGTAATAGAACCTAGGGGGCAGTTGTGGGGATATATTTTCTGAGTTCCAACACGTGGCAAGGTGACGCCGACGTGTCAGCCGAGGTGCCACGTGCCCTAGACGTTGTGCCGAGGTGATCTCGAAGATGCCGAGGTTATCTCCGAAGATATCGGAATCCGAGATAAGCGGATAAGGGACAAGAGTCCAAGGATGAAGAAAGACTTCAGGATGGATAAAGATAACACTCTTAGGGAGTTTATCCTTATCTCTTGAGGAATCCAAAGTAAGTACTGAATTGGAGTCCAGAGAAGTCAGGCTTCTAGTGGGACTAGGATTGAGTAAACTATAAAAGAGAGGTACCCCCATGGGTTTAAGGTACGCAATTTAGGCTTTGAGCAGTGAATTAAGCACTTTTGGTTATCTTAAAGAGATATTTTACTGACTTGATCGTCGGAGTACCCCCGGGTGGAAGAACCACCGCCGGAATCTTTTCTTTCTGTTGCAGGTTAGCCAGGTGTCATCTATTCTGCCAGTTCTCTCCAGCTGATCACTGAGTTGGCAGTGTGGTCGGAAAATTACTCACACACTTATATAACCTATTTTTATCTTTTTGTGCTTTTTTAATCCCAAAATATTTACCAATGACTATGATCTGTGCTGCTCGTTTGACTCATAAGATCAACCAGATCAAACACACAAATAAAAAGTCAAAATAATAATTACAGAAACGAAATTAGTCCAAAAATTATTTGATGTTAGTCTGAGATTTGTTTCTTCTTTGCTTTGAATTTGAATTTAAGTGAAGCTTCCTTTTTATTTTTATTTTTATTTTTTATTTTTTTCTCTATTTGTTTGAATCTACATTTGTGATAGCAATCCTGTCTAATTATGGGAGATCTGTCTCTTGATCTTGGTTTGTAATTTTTTATTTTTGGTTTGAATTTGGGTTTTTTTTAATTTTTTTTTGGGGTGGTTGAATTTAAACCAAAACAGAAGAGGGGGAGGAAAGGGGTGGCATAGGAGTGGGAGGAAGAAGATGAGGTGGTTGTGGCAGAGAAGGGAAAATAGACTGGAAAAGTTCAATTTCACTACACATTTATCTTTTTTTTCTCTGTATTATTGAATGGAGAAATCATTTCACTACACATTTATGGGATCGAAATGTCCAATTCGAGTGTAGTTAACTAGGATTTTTGCACTTTATTAAAACCTCGTTTGGGAATAGGCTAATTTAGTAACTTTTTGGCTATTTGGCTAAGATATAAGTTAAAAAAAACTAGTATGTTTGGAATGACTTTTTGGCTTTTTACGAAAAGATGTGCAAAAAGTAGAGAGAAAAGAGAATCTTTGACTTTTTGGTATGGATTGTTGGTTTTTTAACTAATTTAGTAACTTTTTGACTTTTTGACTAAAATGGAAGGTTCCCAAACGAGGCCTAAGAAGTTAAAAGAGTTCAATTTCTTCTTTCCTAGACTACAGGGCCTCCAAGCTACCAAAATTTAAAATAAAATAAAACAAATCCAATATTGGACATAAACGACAATATTACCCTGACACTCAAAGTACTTTTGAACATAATTAAGGATGTACACACTGAAAAAGAAAATAAAGAGTTGATAAATAATGCAGTCCAAATCACGGGATTTTTTTTTTATTATAAAAAACATAAATTATTCCAATTGTCATTATATGTGACTCTTATATTATTTTGGTTCTCATAATTTTAATTAGTTTGATTTTGATCTTGAGTTTATGATTTTATTTTAATTTAACCTAATTAATTATAGAGTTAATTATCAAAAAGTCCTATCTACATATTTGGTGGTAGCTTAGGTCCTGTTAAAAAGTTTTTGAACCAATAAGTCCCATTTACAGGTAAAAAGACGTTTTGCCCTTCAGCAATTTGGAAAATGAGATCCTTAATATTTCTACGGAGAGAGAGACGATGAAGCTTGAAGTGATGAGGGCCCAAGCCATGATTAACATTCTTCAATCGCGTATTGATCTTCTGAACAAAGAAAACGAGGACTTGAGAATCTCTCATTTGTCTTTTCTCTGTTTTTTTTTTTTTTTTTCAATGGCTTCCGAAGAACAAAGCAGCCCCCAGGCTGAAAGAACTGAGATATTCTCAGTTCCAAAACTGAGAATGTTCTCAATTTTAAATTGAGAATGATTTCAGTTTACAAAAATATCGAGTAAAATTAAGAAAATTTTCAATTTTTTTGTGTTAGAACTGAAAATATTATCATTTTTTCAATTTTAAACTGATAATATTTTCAATTTTAAAACTATAAAAAATTGAGAATATTATCAGTTTGAAAAATCTAAACTTTTTCCAAAAACATCAAGAACAGAGCCGCAGTTAGAATCATCTCCACTCAAATTGGTCTCCAAAACTTGCGATTTTAAAACACTATAAATAATAGATAAAAAAAATTGATAATTTTGAAAGGAATTTGGAGATTTGGGTTAGGGTTTAAAAGCAGAGAAGATTGAGTGGTAGATCAATGGAGAAAAGAGAGACGACAAGAGAAAGAGAAGAATCATAGCTGCGATGATGACGCGTAAGGGTTGAATCGGTGAAGAAGGCGTCGTCGGTGTTGGTGACAGTGATACCATGGCGGTGGCAAGCGGTGAGGTCGACGTGGTTGAGGTCGGCGCTAGAGCCATGTCGCAGCAGTAGCAGCAGCAGCAAGGGTTGAATCGGTGAAGAAGGCGTTGCCGGTGTTGGTGACAGTGATACCACTTGCGCCATTGTTGAATGCTTTAGAGAGAGAAAAAAACTAGTGTGAGAGAGAGAGAGAGAGAGAGAGAGAGAGAGAGAGAAGATTGATTGAAGTGAGGTTTGGATGTGTTGCCTCTAAATTGAGTTTTCTTTGGAGAAATCGCCGATGAATTTGGTGGAGAGGGAAGGGGGTTTGGATGGGTTAATTGGCCTATTAAAAATTAATGGGACTTGAAGGAGCAAATAATTTGATCTAGGACCTAATGGATTATAAGTTCACAAAATGGGACTTGTATGTAAATACCCCTTAATTAAAACTGCTAATATTATTTTACAAAAAATATGCAACTGAGCGATATATGTCATACACTTAAGGTGTGTTTGTTTGGACGGACTGGATAAGGGGGGATTGTAATTCATCGGGCTATTAGTCCTGGGATACATTGTCCCCGGACTATTTAGTTGGACTGAATTTGTATCTTATGTTTGTTTAGTCATGTGATTAGATGTCTGGATTGGACTACTTTTAATGAATCCAATGTTTGGTTGGATGGATATGATAAGAATAAATGTTCAAAAGACTATTTTACCCTTGTAATTTATAATTTTTATTTAATATATAATTTTAAATTTGTAATCTATAATTTATAATTTAACAACACTAAATTTTTTTAATTTATAAGGCCATAATTTTTAATTTATTATTTTCAATTAAATTAAATTTATAATTTATATTTTTTATTTAATATATAATTTTAAATTAACAACACTAAAAAAATAATTTTATTTAATATATAAATTAAATTTTTTAACAACACTAAAAAAATTATAAGGCCATAATTTTTAGGGAAAATTATTTAGAAGTCCTATTAGGGAGACTTATGTTACATATGGTCCTACTAAAAAACTTATGTTCCCATAAGTCCTGTGGGAAGTTTGTTGACACATTTACCCTCAATATTAGTTGCTAATATCATAAATAAGTAATAAAACCATATATAGGAAATTGATATAAACGTAACGTAACGTGACACCTACATAAACGTAACGTGACACCTATATAAACGTAACGTGACATATTTACATAAACGTAACGTAACGTGACACCTACATAAACGTAACGTGACACCTATGATCTATGGTAACATTCAATTTCCTATATTGAAAATTGATTTTATTTATTTTTTTGGGTTTTTTTATTTTTTTTTCAGAGATTTTTTCTGCCACGTCAATTTATAGTGATTTTTTTTTTTTTTTTTAGCTTGCAAATAAACTGGAAACAGATGTGAACTTCTGGTCACCAAATTTTTCGAGGATTACTGTACCTGTCTTGTGCATGTTGAGCTGGAAAAGTAGGCATGAACTCTTTAGACTTGGGAAGAGGAACTTCACGAAACCACTCATGCTTAAGAGCATGATAACATAGCTATAGGCATGTACTACCTTCTCAGGGTCATAAGTTAAAAGTTGGTTCAATAAGTCAAATCCAGCATCAGAGAGAACCGGAGATCCAGTGAAAGATGTAGCTGGAAATTTCCTACGCAATAGGTTATACCTGAAACAAATACATTACTGGTTAATAGCACGTGATATAGTTGTTGTGTAACTGAAACCATAATAAACCATCAACATAAACTATCAACATTTTCACATTTAATTTAAAAAAATAAAAACTCATTAAGTTTGTGAAACGTAACGTGACACGTTATGTTACGTTTATGTAAGTGTCACATTACGTTTATATAGGTGTCACATTACGTGACGTTTATGTAGGTGTCACGTTACGTTCATATTGGTGTCACGTTACATTACGTTTATATAGGTGTCACGTTACGTTACGTATATATAGGTGTCACGTTACGTTACGTTTATATAAGTGTCACGTCACGTTAGGATCTTGTGGAATACATTCTTATGAAAATAGGACTTGAGACTCTATAAGAAATTACACAGGACTTAACCTAGCATAAGGTTCTGAAAAAGGACTTATAAATAAGTCTCCCTAATTTTTAATTTATTATTTTTAATTAAATTAAATTTATAATTTATATTTTTTATTTAATATATAATTTTAAATTAACAACACTAAAAAAATAATTTATAAATGTTCAAAAGATTATTTTACCCTTTTCCAATTGTTTATTAAGTAATAGCATGAGGGTAAAATGGACACATTAATCCCCTGGGATACTAATCCCATGGAAATAATCACACCCTCCCCCCTAGGATACAATAATCCCTCATATGAGGGACTAATAATCTGGAGGGACTATTAATCCGGAGTAAAAAAATTGAACCAAACAATGGACTATTAGTCTGGATAGACTAATAGTCCAATCCCATGGAACAATCCCTCAAAACAAACACACTGGCAAAATTATGAACTTGATCAATTTATTGAGCTAATTTCAACGAATTTAATGATTATTTATCGTAAAAAGCCCTAATGATATATAGTTAATTGGACCAAATTGATATACAATATAAATTTAAGGATCAAAATTGAGTGAATTGACGATGGTAGTGGTTCCCCCACTTCTCCGATCTCCTTATCTCCAATCTTTCTCCAGATTTGATCTGATGTTTGCCTCACCAGTCTAGTTATCATTACTTTACCTTATCCATCCTCAAGTCCAAAATTTTAAGATTTGGTTTCAGATCTTCTCACAGTCCAAAAGCTGACGCTAGATAATATGTTTGCCTCACGCTAAGCGACCACCTCAACCTCAATACTCTATTTTTTACCACCGAAAGTGAGATCTTTAGATTTCAAGTTAAAGGTTGCACAGTAATGGAGTTTTAGATAAATTCGATGACGACTTGGATCTGGATTTTGATTTTCTTAATTTTTAGTTTGTTAATGTAATAATCCTTCCTGTATGGAGGTTTGTGTCCTTCCTTGTGGGACCCTTTTCTCCTCCTCTTTGAAGGGTTGGATCCTTTCCTTTTATAGAAGTTTTCATCTCTTTTTGAAATCTTGTGATATAGCTATACCATATTGATCCGATCTTTTATGGATTTTGCAATGCAAATTTTCTTTCCAATCTAAAAAGAAAAATTAAGTGAATTGGAAGTGTATGAATCAAAATAACATAAGGAACAAAATGTAGGGACTACTAGTATGATTTCTGTGGGGATATATTTTCTGAGTACCAACACGTGGCAAGGTGACGCCGACGTGTCAGCCGAGGTGCCACGTGTCGTGGGAGTTACGCCGAGGTTATCTCGGAGTTGCCGAGGTTATCTCTGAAGATACCGGAATCCGAAATAAGTGGATAAGGGACAAGAGTCCTAGATTGAGAGAAGACTTCTGTTTGAGTAAAGATGAAACTCTAAGGAGGGTTTATCCTAAACCCACTGGAAGTCCCAGATTAGCAGTAATCCTAAGTCCATTAGGGCTAGGCTCCTATTGGGACTAGGATTGTATTGGCTATAAAAGAGAGGCACCCCCATGGCTCTAAGGTATGTTTTTATGCACTCAAGCTAGTGAGTTGAATACTTGATTATCTTTGAGAGATATACTGACTTGATCGTCGGAGTACCCCCGGGTGGAAGAACCACCGCCGGAGACTTCTCTTTCTGTGCAGGACAGCAGGGTGCCATCTATTCTGCATGTGTTCTACAGCTGATTTACTAAGAAGGGCAGTGTGATCGGAAATTCACCCACACAATTTGGCGCCGTCTGTGGGAACGAAAGACAAATAGATGGCCAGTAACGCACAAAAAGAAAAGGTTGGGGACGACGCTCCCGCAGGGAGTAACAGGCCTATCGACCTTGACATTGAAGGAGACAACCACAATACAGAAACCCGCGACCAGGGGCACGGAGGAAAAGACGTCGGCCAAGAGGGCGACACTTCAAAGAAGACAGACCAAGACAGATACTACAACGAAGATAACCTCCAGGTATGGAGGGATAGGTGCCTACGGAGGGACGAGGAAGTAAAAGATTTGGCAGACAAGTTGGCAGACCTACAGTCGGTCGTCAACTTCATGATGCAAAACAATGTCATGCAGCCACCGTACCCACTGCAGGACACACCAATCCCAGCAGTTAATACCCAGAAGGGAGGAAGGAAAATTCCCGAAGCACCTCAGCACACCAGGAGCGGAAGGCACTCTCACCCACCTTCCAGGGAAATCGCACGAGAGGAACCGAGACAAGAGAAGTCCCAAAGAACGTATCACACGAAGGACCCAGAGCCCAGAGAACATCAGCACGTCCAAGGACAGGCGCTCTGCTTTGACACAACCCATGGAAAAAAATCAAAACGGGCCCACCTCGAGGCCGAAAGTAGCATGCCGAAGAGACTAAAGTCGAAAGATAGCCGAGCTCCGGGAAGGAGTAAAGAAGACTTGAGAAATTACCTCAAGAGGAAGGAACAGAATGCCGAAGCCGAGGTTACTTCACCCGTCAAACCGAGGACACCATTCTCGGTAGAGCTGGATAAATTTGAGGCACCAAAGAGATTCAGCATGCCGAGGTTTCAAATATACGATGGTAAGTCAGACCCTAACTTCCACGTCGGACTATTTCTGAACTCAATGGCTTTATACAGTGGAAACGAGCCGTTGCTCTACAAAGTGTTCCCCTCTTCTTTTGGGGAGATTGCATCAGATTGGTTCCACAAATTGCCAAAAGGAAGCGTGAAGACTTGGGAAGGCCTGGCCGAGATGTTTGTGGCCAGGTTCGTGACAAATAAGCTGCAGCCATTAAGGGTGGACGCACTAATGGCCCTGAAGATCAGCAAGGATGAAGGCCTTAGGGCCTATGCAAAAAGATACTATGAGGTGTTCAATCGAATACCTGAATGCAACCAGGAAGTGGCGGTCGTGTCTTTCAAGAATGGCCTGAAAGAAGATTGTTCACTACGGAAATCCTTGGCAAAGACATTGCCAAAGAACATGGAAGAGCTCATGGCAAGGATCAAGAAGTATGCCAGAGCCGAGGAAGATACGTCGGGGAATAAGGAGGTAAAACAGGAAAAAGGGAACGGCTCGCCGAAGCGAGGCTGAAGCAACAACGGATTTAGCAAAACGGAGATAGAATTAAGGGGTAAGCAAGCAGTCACGACTGCGTTCCGAATCCCGGTCCACAAAGTCCTGGATCAAATCCGAAATCAACCCTATTACAGAGCACTAGCAAAGGCCCTAGGGGAATACATGGGCAGGAACCATGGTAGGCGTTGCGCTTACCACAATGAAGAAGGGCACCGAACTCAGGGCTGTAGAGCCCTAAAAGCATACTTGGAGGACTTAGTAAGGCAAGGCCATCTGAGGGACCTTGTCGACGAGGCAAGAACAAGAGAAGAGCAGGCAAGATTGCCTCAAGCACCAGCAGCTCCGCCTCCCCCAGCACAACAACCACAAGCAGGAAGACCTCGGGTGGTTAGTGTAATCCACTCAAAGGTCAACGAAAATGAGGTCAGAGGAGAGACCCAGAAGATAAGGCATTTACAGCATGTCTACCACGTCGGGGAAAAGAGACATCGGCCAGAGGAGTACCAAGGACCAATGATAGCTTTCACAGAAGCCGACCTGGAGATGGTCCAACACCCGCATAATGATGCCTTGGTAGTATCCCTCCAGGTTGGGGAGTGCCAAGTGAAACGCATCCTGATCGATCAAGGCAGCTCTTGCGACATCATATACGTTAGATGTTACAAGGAGCTGGGCCTTCACCCAGATGACATGGAGGGATCAAACGGCCCGATGGTCGGCTTCAATGGAACGCCGACGTAGCCACTGGGCACCACAAACTTGGAAGTACAGGCCGGTACAAAGAAGATCAAGACAGAATTCATCGTGATTGACACACCTTCACCTTACAATATCATCTTGGGAAGGCCGTGGTTGCATGCAATGGGGCAGTTCCCTCAACGTTGCATCAACTATTACGGTTCCCAACAGAACATGGGATTGAAGAAGTCAGAGGAGATCAGCTACAGGCAAAAAATTGTTCCATGGCAGCAATGAAAACAACCTGCAGCATACAAGAACCAAAGAAGGCAGAGATTGAAGACGAGGACATGGAGGTCCTGGACGATGTCGGCAAGGAGCCGGCCGAGAAAAGTGAGGAAACACTGAAGAAAATCCTCGTCCAGGAGGGCGATGAGGAACGTTTCTTTCTCCTCGGCTCCGGCTTGGCCGAGGAAGAAGAAAAAGAACTGGAAACTTTTTTGAGAACAAACATAGAGGTGTTCGCTTGGACACCTTATGAGATGCCAGGCATTAACCTCGAGGTCACATGCCACAAACTGAACGTCGACAGGTCGGCCAAACCTTTCGTACAACGAGCCAGAAGACCGACGTTGATGCACGTTGAAGCAGTGGAGGAGGAAGTAGACAGACTTCTAGAGGCCAGGGCCATCAGAGAAGTGAATTATCCGACATGGCTATCAAACACTGTGGTAGTAAAGAAGAAAAACGATAAATGGAGGGTATGCGTAGATTTTACAAGCCTGAACAAAGCCTGTTCCAAAGACAGCTTCCCTCTGCCCAAAATTGACCAGCTGGTGGACGCAACATCTGGACATGGAAGGATGAGCTTCCTGGATGCGTATAGAGGGTACCACCAGATAGCCATGTACCCCCCAGACGAAGAGAAGACAGCGTTCATCACCCCAAAAGGCCTGTACTGTTACAAAGTAATGCCCTTTGGGCTGAAGAACGCATGAGCAACTTACCAAAGGTTGGTAACCAAGATGTTCAGACACTTGATTGGCCAAACAGTAGAAGTCTACATCGACGACATGGTCGTAAAGACCAAGGAGCCTCAGGGTCATCTTGCCGACCTAAAAGAGGTATTTGAAATCCTCAAATCATATCGGCTCCGACTCAACGCATCAAAGTGCGCGTTTGGAGTTGGATCTGGTAAGTTCTTAGGGTACCTGGTAACAAGAAGGGGCATTGAGGCCAGCCCAGATCAAATCAAGGCCATCTTAGATTTACAGAGCCCAACATCGGCCAAACAGGTACAAATGCTTACCGGAAGGGCCGCAGCCCTAAACAGGTTCATAAGCCGAAGTTCAGACAAGTGTAAACCTTTCTTCAACCTGGTGAAGAAAGCCACAGATTTCCTTTGGACAGAGGAGTGTGAGGCCGCATTGGCCAACTTGAAAAAGTACCTGACTACGGCCCCAGTCCTCTCAATACCTGAACCTGGGGAAGAATTGCTATTGTATTTGGCAGTTTCAGAACACGCAGTAAGTGCAGTGTTAATCCGAGAAGAAAAAGGGGAGCAAAAGGCTGTTTACTATGTAAGCAAAACCTTGGCCAGCACAGAAACAAGGTATCTACCACTGGAGAAATTAATGCTAGCGTTAGTAATGGCTTCAAAGAAATTGAACCATTATTTTCAGGTGCACAAGATTGTGGTTCTAACAGAGCACCCACTGAAGTCCTTGTTACAACAAGGAGACTTAACAGGAAGAATAACAAGATGGGCCGTAGCCCTGGGCCAGTATGACCTGGAGTTCAGGCCAAGAACAGCAATTAAAGGCCAAGTTTTGGCCGATTTCGTGGCAGAATTCATGCCTGAATCCCTCGAACATCGGGCTCCGTTGACACAAGACGAACGAGGTCCCAGCAAGCAAGGCGAATCCCAGCCAAAGGCAAAAGAGCAAAGGAAGGAAAAACTCAGACCCTGCAGCATTTACATCGGCGACTCATTCAGACTGTTTGTCGATGGAAGTTCAACCGACAAGGAGCAGGGCAGGAGTGCTACTGATATCCCCAGATGGAGAAATAATAGAACAATCCATCCGTTTGGGGTTCAAGGCCTCAAACAACGAAGCAAAATACGAAGCATTAATTGCAGGACTAAAGCTGGCAGCAGCAGCAGAAGCAGATGAGGTAATAGTTTTTTGTGATTCACAGTTAATTGTTAACCAGTCAACAGGAGAATTTACAGCCAGAGACGAGAGGATGTCGGCATACGCAAAAGAGGTTATCAGATTGGCAGCCCTATTTTAGAACTGCCGACTTCTCCAAGTAAGCCGAGATGATAACAGCCACGCTGACGCGTTGGCCAACCTGGCAAGTTCAATACAGACTGGCAAAACAAGAACAATTATGATTGACTATATGTCGGGCCCGAGCATAGAACCACAGAGCACAAAGCAGGAAGCAATGTGTGTGGACATGGGGCCAAGCTGGATGGATGCAATTGTTGCATTCCTGAAAGAAGGAAAGCTGCCAGAAGACCGCAATGAGGCACACAAAGTCAGATTAAAGTCGGCAAGATTCAGTCTGACTGCGGAAGGACATCTCTATAGAAGGTCCTTCATTGGACCCCTTTTAAGGTGCGTACACCCTTTTCAGGTTGAAGATTTTTTATATGAAATTCATGATGGAATTTGTGGAAGCCATACTGGGGGCAGATCACTAGCCCATAGGGCCATTACCCAAGGGTATTGGTGGCCCTACATGCAAAAAGATGCAGAAGCATACGTGAAGAAGTGCGAACAATGCCAAAGGTTTGCACCTTTGATTCATTAGCCAGCTGCTGACTGAATCCAGTATCCAGCCCCTGGCCGTTTGCCCAATGTGGCATGGATCTGGTTGGACAACTTCCCCAAGCAACTGGGCAGAGGAAATACTTGCTGGTAGCAACGGATTACTTCACAAAGTGGATAGAGGCAAAACCTCTTGCCAAAATCCGAGATGTGGACGTTAAGAATTTCATATGGAAAAACATTATCACCAGATTTGGCATTCCAAGAGCCATCGTTGCCGACAACGGAACGCAGTTCGACAGCAAACTCATCAAGAACTTTTGTGCGAAGTTCAAGATCAAGAATTACTTTTCAACACCAAGTTTTCCCCAAAGTAATGGGCAAGCAGAAGCATCCAACAAAGTAATTTTGGATGGAATAAAGAAGAGGCTGCAGGCAGCAAAAGGGAAGTGGGTAGACGAATTGCCCAACGTGCTTTGGGCATATCGGACTACGCCGAGAAGATCAACAGGGGAATCCCCCTTTGCCATGGCTTATAGCACAGAAGCAGTCATTCCACTGGAAGTCGGCATCCCAGGGATCCGAACCCAGGGAGTTGAGAATGGGACTAATGATATACTCTTAGCCCGAGATCTGGATCTTTTGGAAGAACGAAGAGAGAAGGCTGCAATTCAGCTTGCAATATACCAGCAACAGCTTGCCAGAGCTTACAACAAGAAGGTCAATCCAAGAGATTTTCAAGTCGGCGACTTAGTCTTGAGAAAAGTCGTCGGCAACAAGAAGGATCCCAGAGAGGGCAAGCTTGGCCCAAACTGGGAAGGACCCTACAGAATTACTTCGGTATTAGGCAATGGAGCTTATCGGCTTGAAGACAATGGGGGCAAAGCATTGCCAAGACCTTGGAACACTTGTAATTTGAAATTTTTTTATCATTAGATATGCATTATTTTTTGGCCGATGTGATCAATAAAATCTCTTCCGAATTCTTCAGACACATATGACTGATAAAAATGCATAATGTTGTTTCCACAAGACATGAATAATGAGAACCCAAGTGGAACTTTGGTTCACATTGGGGGCAGAAAGAAGACAAAGACGCTTAAACACTTGTTGAAATTTGTAGCAATTTACAAGTTGAAGTTAAGCCGAGATGGTTCCTTAGCTTCACTTGTTAAAATTTGTAGCAATTTACAAGTTGAAGTTAAGCTGAGATGGTTCCTTAGCTTCACTTGTTGAAATTTGTAGCAATTTACAAGTTGAAGTTAAGCTGAGATGGTTCCGTAGTTTCACTTGTTGAAATTTGTAGCAGTTTACAAGTTGAAGTTAAGCTGAGATGGTTCCTTAGCTTCACTTGTTGAAATTTGTAGCAATTTACAAGTTGAAGTTAAGCTGAGATGGTTCCTTAACTTCACTTGTTGAAATTTGTAGCAATTTACAAGTTGAAGTTAAGCCGAGATTACTGCTTCTCTTTGCTTGTTGAAATTTGTAGCAATTTACAAGTCGAGGCGAAGCCGATGTTATTGCTTACAGACCTATAGCAATCTACAAGGTGGTTAAACCAAAGATCATTACTTAGCACTTGTTGAAATTTGTAGCAATTTACAAGCTGAAATTAAGCCGACATATGATCATCTGTTGAAATTTGCAGCAATTTACAGGTTGAGGTAAAAGCTAAGTATATTGTTTAAACCCTTGTTGAAATTTATAGCAATTTACAAGTAGATCACTGTTTAACACTTGTTATAACTTGAGAAAAGTTTACTGTATATGTTAGTCCTTGTTGAAATTTGTAGCAATTTACAAGTAGGTCAGACTGAGTTTACTGTTAAACATTTGTTGCAACTTGAGAAAAATTTGCAAAGTTAACATTAAATAGTATATGTTTTACACTTGTGGAAATTCTTGAAAAGCTTGCAGGTCAGAATCTTGCCGAAGTAAAATTTGTAGTTACTATACCCGAGGTATGTAACCCCGAGAAGATTGCACAAAGGAGGCAAAGTATGAAAGGCATGCCAAATATTCTAAGTATAGAACCATGCAGAAGCAATCAAGAGAAATTAAAGACTAAAACGTTCAGAGAAAAACAGTTGCAATTTTGTACAAAGAAGGCACTGCGGCCTAACTAAAAGTAAATTGTTTCGACATAACAAAGAAAGGCACACCGGCCACGAAAGGAAGCATACATTGTCCAGAAAACCAAAAAGGTACAAAAAGAAGGAAAGAGGGAACATCAAAGTTATGATTCTTCAATCTCAGGAGCAATCTGGGTCTGGACATCGGCCGATTCTTGGAGAACTACCTCGGCTGATTCTTGCGAAACCACCTCGGTAGCCTTCTCTGCCGCAACCTCGGCGTCGATCTCCGCAAGTGTCTTATCAAGACTTCTTTCAGCCAGAAGAAGGTCGGATGATAACTGCCCTGGATCAGCTTCCTTTTGCACCTCCTTAATCTCCTCATCTTGGGTTAAGTCCAGGACTTGATCACCCTGAGGAGGAGACTTGGTCTCAATGGCATCTTTTGGCCTCCTCACTAAAGCCTCATCATCATCCTTATCCTCATCTTCGGATTCGGACTCAGGCTCTTCTTCAGCTTGACTTGGAGGAGGCGGAGGAGGGAATGGCAGAGGAATAGCGTCAGCCTTGCGCAGGGGTGAGTCATCTGGGACATTACGCTTTTTGGCAAGGGACATCCAACCAAGGGAGAAACCCCTGTTGCATGCCTGCCTGACCTGAAGCTTGTAGTCCTCAGTCACGTCGGCCACGCCTTGGGCATAAGCCTTCTCATCAGCCTCTTTTATTTCAGCTTTTTTAGTTGCCAGCCCCTTCTGAAGCTCCTTCTCGGCCTGGGTCGCTTTTTCCTCGGCTTCGTTTTTCTGCGCTTCAGCAACCTTCTTTATAGCTTCAGCAGCTTCAGCCTTTTCTTCGGCCAAGGTTTGGGCTTTAGTGGCAGCCTCGGCCTGATCTTCCAACTTTTTCATTTTTGCTTGAAGACCCTTGTTGATCTTTTGGAGGGCAAAGTACTCTTTCTTCAAGTCAGTTAACTTCTCCCTGGTCTCGAAAGATTGCATAGAGAATGAATGGGCATGCTGAACAGCCTGAAGGAGCATAAAAATAAAAGTTAGTGCAAAAATTACAAGTATGAAAGAGAGAGAAAGATAAAAAGTTTCTAAAAATAACTTACTTGGACACAACGTTGAAGCATGAAAGCATAATTTTCGTACTCACTCATTCCAGCATTCTTTTCCAGATCACCTGGGAGAAGAAGAGCTGTACTGAGTGCCACGCCGACATTTATGTCGTCGGCACTATCAGTAGCCATGACCGGCTTATTCTCCAAGGTTATCTCGGGCGTCCAGGGGACGTTAGGTACTTTGGACTTTGAAGTTGTAGCAGAGGAGGACCTCGGTCTCTTTGACTTTGAGGACTCTGATGGCTGGGTTTCTGCTTGCCTCTTCCCAGCAGAGGGTTGGGATTTGCTGCTTTTGGCCAACTTAGAAATGGGTAAGGCATCCTCAGCCTCAACCTCAGCAGCCTTGGCCTTAGGCTAAGCCTTCTTGGTTCTTTTTGGTTTTGGTGGGGGCATAGATTGGGTCGGCACAGCATCAACGTCGGTTGGGAGGTCGGCCAGGAGATCTTGGGCGACAGGCTTTACGCGAACCATTTCGGCAGTTTTGACGAGTCGTCGCCGACGTTTCCTTTCTGGTATTGAGATTAAGTATGGGGCTGAAGTTGATGGTTGATCGGCTGGATCAGAGGTTGACCCTTGGTCAGCCCGGGATGTTGATGCGGTTTGTAGAGTGGTAGCAGAGGGAGGAGATAAGCTCTTCTTCTTTCTTTTCAGGACGTCGGGCAAAATGGATTTGTATGTAGGGATAAAATTGAGAAGAAGAGGGGCTTTTCTTTTTTCAACTGGCAAGTCTAGGAGCTTTTTTAGATCCTTGCTAGGAACGTAAGATTGGCGAAAATTTTTCAGTGGCTTGCAAACGTCTGCAAGAAGAAAACAAACATTGTAAACAGATCAAATATTGAAACAGATGAAAGAAACAACTAAGTGTTAAACACTGGGCTCTTACCCTTGCCCTCTTTAACTGACCGAGGAAGAGGGAAGAGATGGGCATCCTCGTCCGGGGCAAATTCCCAATTTCCAGAAGCAATGACATAGTCATCTCCAGCCCCCTTGTTGGAGTCTGGGAGGTCGGCTACGATTTTGAATTCGGTAGACCTCGGCTTGAGGTAATAGACGAAACCTTTTTCTTTCAGGTTGAGGGCACACATGGTATAACAGAATTGGATATCGGCAAGGGTGATCCTAACGTTCTCCTGCCTAGCTAGAGCTATGATACCATTAATCACTCGATAAGAGTTAATGGTAAGTTGCATGGGGTTCAACTTATAGTAGTGAAGAACTTCACGAAAAAGGGGATTGAGTGGAAGCCGGAGTCCACATTCAGTAAAAGCAACAATGGGAAAGGGCATTGTATGATCTGTGGGCATGATTGAGTCGTTATCCCCAGCCAGTCTCAGGTGAACATCGGCAGGAATTTCAAACTCTTCCCTAAAGTATTTAAGTTTGGTCGGGGTATCTACCCTATGTCTCTACATACCCATGATTTTGGCGTAAAGGGATTTGGTTACAGGGAAAAGATGTTCTTAGAGGGTTAAAGGAACCTCGGCCAAAACCTAAGTAAACACTAGGTTACGATTGTTTCAGTTTTTCCTAAGAATTGGCAGGTTCTACGGACAATTCCCAAACCTAAATCTATGAAAGCAAAGATTGGAGGCACAGATCTGGAAAAAATACAGAAATAAGAATGAAGTTTCAGAATAAAAGACAGAGGTGGGGTTCTCAAAAGTATAAAGAATACAAGAAATACAGGCTCAAGAACAGTGACAAAAAATAGTGAAACAGTGCAAGTGTTCAAAGCATAAGCGAAATCGTGGAATAGACGTATCCAGATGAATTGATCAGTAAATCGAAGGTTTGAACAAAGCAGTAATGACAGCATGAAAGCAAACAAGCATAGTGGAATCAAGAAATAAAAGGAACAGAGGCTTACCAAGATAACTGGAGCCGGTATGAAGGTTGCCGAGGTCGGACAACGGATATAGACACGATAGAACGGTGAAAGCTTCACTGCAATGGAAGAATGAAGACAGTTGCAGAGCTTGAAGCTAGAGCAATGGCAGATTTGAGAAAGTTTAGAGAGAGAAAGCGAGTGAACGAATGCAAAAGTGAAAAGACAAAAGAGAGAGGCAAAAGTTTTTGTCAAAAACTTGAAACGGCGACAAAACAGGGCATTTAATGCGCCTGGAGTAACGCAGACGTCAGACGGCACAGGCAGATGAAAGACAGCTTGAAAGCGCGTCATAGGCACGAGCCAATGGAAACGAAACGCGTAAGAGAAACGGTTGAGAAATGGTGCATGACAGCTCATGCGCACGGGAGGATTAATTTGAGTTCTTGTTCCTGAAGAGAGACATGTCGGCCTGAGATAAACGACCTTGGCTGAGGAGTTCATAGCCGATGTAATGGAAGGAAGGAACGATGTAGGTTCCATCACCTCAGATGCCGAGGTAATAGAACCTAGGGGGCAGTTGTGGGGATATATTTTCTGAGTACCAACACGTGGCAAGGTGACGCCGACGTGTCAGCCGAGGTGCCACGTGTCGTGGGAGTTACGCCGAGGTTATCTCGGAGTTGCCGAGGTTATCTCTGAAGATACCGGAATCCGAAATAAGTGGATAAGGGACAAGAGTCCTAGATTGAGAGAAGACTTCTGTTTGAGTAAAGATGAAACTCTAAGGAGGGTTTATCCTAAACCCACTGGAAGTCCCAGATTAGCAGTAATCCTAAGTCCATTAGGGCTAGGCTCCTATTGGGACTAGGATTGTATTGGCTATAAAAGAGAGGCACCTCCATGGGTCTAAGGTATGTTTTTATGCACTCAAGCTAGTGAGTTGAATACTTGATTATCTTTGAGAGATATACTGACTTGATCGTCGGAGTACCCCTGGGTGGAAGAACCACCGCCGGAGACTTCTCTTTCTGTGTAGGACAGCAGGGTGCCATCTATTCTGCCTGTGTTCTACAGCTGATTTACTAAGAAGGGCAGTGTGATCGGAAATTCACCCACACAATTTCCAAAAAAATAAAAATAGAACTTCTCACTTTTTATTGATCCTAATTATACAAATAAAAAGAAATCGCCATCCTGCATATTTTTGGCCTTCCATCATCTTTTGTACCTCACAGGACCCATCTTTCTATGGTAATTTGAGTTTCACACAAATGCAGAGCAAACAATAGTGGAACAAAGCACAATATTGAACCACTTGTATGCAATTATGGGTAAGGGAGTCGAACATAAATAAAAAATAATAAAAAAATTGGAACTACTACATCGATGAGTATTACTCCCTCCGTCCCAAAATATTAGTCCCTTATTCCATTTTTCATTGTCCCAAAATATTAGTCCCTCTTTAAAAATCAAGTACAAAAATAATATAAATTTCCTATTTTGCCCTTCTTTTAAATTAATAAACAATATAAAAAGTACAATTATGATATTGATATTCCCAAAAAATGTACTATCAAAAGGGTAGTTTTGGAAAATCAACTTTTTTAAAGTGCAATAATTGTACTACTAAAAAAATTGGATTCCCCAAAAGGGACCATTATTTTGGGACAGAGGGAGTATATTGCACCATTAGAAGTACAACCTCGATCGAATTACTGTTGCACATTATTAGCATTAAAGAATAAGCAAATGCTACCAAAGGGTAAATTACACTTTGTTCCCTTAACGTTTCACCATTTTCTCACTTTGGTCTTTTAAGTTTGATTTTTTTCACTTTGGCCCTTCATGTTTGCAATCTTTCCCATTTTGGTCATTCATGTTTGTAATCCTTTTCACTTGGCCTTTAACTTTAATTTTTTCTACTTTGGCCCTTCATATTCACAATCCTTCTCACTTTGGCACTTCATGTTTGCAATCCTTCCCACATTACTCCTAAACTAACTTCCATCCAAAAAACTAACAGAATCTGTCACATCACCAACATATTAGCTCCACGTGTGATGTAAAAAATTCACTAAATATGCAAAAAATGAAAAATAGAAAACAAAAAAAATTGAAATTTTTTTTAGTCTTTAATGAACTTTTTTTTCAAATTTATTCATAAACATTATTACACTAGAGATGCATCTAGCTTAGATGTACCTAAAAAAATAAAAACAAATTTAACCAAAAAAAGAAAAAAGTTCACTAAAGACACAAAAAAAAAAAAAAAAAAAAAAAGGATAGTAAACTTTTCATTTCAGAGTTGATAATACAAATATTTGAGTCAGTATATTTTTATTTTTTTCGCCTTTAGTAAACTTTTTTTTTTCTTCTTTTTTTAGTTAAATTTGTTTTTATTTTTTTAGGTGCATCTAATCTAGATGCATCTATAATGTAATAACGTTTATGAATAAATTTGAAAAAAAAGTTCACTATAGACTAAAAAAAAATTCTAATTTTTTTTTTATTTTTCATTTTTTGCATTTTTAGTGAATTTTTTACATTACACATAGAGTTGATGTGTTGGTGATGTGACAGATTTTGTTAATTTTTTGGATGGAAGTTAGTCTAGGAGTAAAG
This sequence comes from Camellia granthamiana, assembly GCA_036172215.1. Lineage (NCBI taxonomy): Eukaryota > Viridiplantae > Streptophyta > Magnoliopsida > Ericales > Theaceae > Camellia > Camellia granthamiana. The sequence continues at coordinate 655,199 of JAXFYN010000118.1, forward strand.
TGGAAAAGATTGCGAACATGAAGGGCCAAAGTGGGAAGGATTGCAAACATGAAGGGCCGAAGTGAGAAAAATCAAACTTAAAGGACCAAAGTGAGAATGATTACAAATATGAATGGCCAACGTGGAAAAAATCAAATTTAAATGGTCAAAGTGAGAAATGGATGAAACTTTAAGGGGGCAAAGTGTAATTTACCAGCTACCAAAAGTAAATAATAATGAACAGAGATTTTGCATAACTACAATATCAATCAAATGCATACCTCTTCATTGAAATGGAAAAAAATTCACCAATCTTCCCTCGCATTTCTTGTATGTTGGGATCTATGGAGGGTCTCCAGAAGGGGGATAGTAATCTTTTATTATCCATTTTACCGAGGATGGCAGCGTACTCCCAAAGCAAAATCATATCAGGGGTGGTAAATTTAATAGCATAACTTGTTTTAATTGATGGGGCACGCATTATAATAAATTGTACTTTTGTCGATCAAATTTGACGATTAAAAAAGATTTAGTCGTCAAAAGTTGTGAAATTGGTGATCAAAAATTATATTAGTCAACAAAAGTATAATATTTAGTGACTAATTTTTTTTGGTCGGAGTATATTGATTATTGGCGACTAAAATAAAATTTAATCGCTAAAAATGCTACAATTGGTGACTGGAATTTTTTTTAGTCGCTATATAGTTAGTTTTGGCTACTAAAATTATTTAGTCGCCGAATGAAAAACAAAAATTTATTTTTTTTTATCTTTGGCGACCAAAAGTTTGATCGCCAAAAAGTTCTTTTCAGCGACTAAAAAATATTTTAGTCACTGTATAGTTAATTTTGGCTACTAAAATTATTTAGTCACCGAATGAAAAACAAAAATTTACTTTTTATCTTTGGTGATCAAAAGTTTGGTTGCCAAAAAGTTATTTTCAGCGACTAAAAAATATTTTAGTCGATGTATAGTTAGTTTTGGCTATCAAAATTATTTAGTCACCGAATGAAAAATAAAAATTTACTTTTTATCTTGGCGACCAGAAGTTTGGTTGCCAAAAAAGTTATTTTCAGCAACTAAAAATTTTTTTAGTTGCCAAAGAACTAAAATATTTTGAGGGAGACATTTCAAATTTTGGAGGCATTTATAAAATTAATTGGTGACCAAAATGTTTTGTCGTGAATTGTGTAAAATGACCACATATATTTTGTTTCCAAACGAATCCCTAAACAAACCAGCGCCTCTCTTTCTCTCTCTCTCTCTCTCTCTCTCTCTTCAGCGTCTTTCTTCCTCTCCCTCTCCCTCTTCATTGCTCCTCTCCCATCTCTCTCTCTCATCGCCGCTCCAACAATTTACACTTTTGGCGACCAAATTTGGCGTCGCCAAAAGTTGTACAATAAGCGACTAAAAATTATGTTGGTCGGCGTTGTCTAAGGTTTTAGCTACTAAATTTTTTTAGTAGCTGTATATTAATTATTGGTGACTAAAAAAAATTTAGTTGCTAAATATGCCACAATAGGCGACTAAAAAAATATTGGTCGGCATTAATGCAAGTTTTAGACTACTAAAGTTTATTTTAGTTGTGATATACTAATTTTTGCCGACTAAAATAAATTTAGTAGCCAAATAGCTAGCATCATTTTACTTTAAATCTTTGGCAACTGCCTAATTTGGTCGATAAATATGCATTTTCGATGACCAAAAAATATTTAGTCGTTATATACTAATTTTTGCCAACTAAAATAAATTTAATAGCCAAATAAATAGAATAATTTTACTTTAAATCTTTGGCGACTATTTGATTTGGTCGGCAAATATATAGTTTTAGTGACTAAAAATATTTAGTCGGCAATAAAGCTCAAATTTTTTGGTGGGAAAATATTACGCCCAATTTGAGTTTATGTCTAGTATTATTAATTTTTTTATTTCTCTGTATCACAGATACATACACCAAACAGAGTAGGGATGACAATTTGAATCCGACCCGATAGGGACCCGACCCCCTGACCACGAATTGAGCGATTTTCTCCGAAAAATACCCCTGACGAACTGGGGATGATATTTAAAAATGAATCCCCGATGATATTCAGGCGGGGGACAGTGATACATTTCCCAATCCCGGCCCCGGCCCTTTTAGGCCCCGACCCTGTTTATATATAAATATGTGTGTGTTAGTGTTTAGGTTTGGTTGACCACTTGACACACAAACATCGCCTCCCCCCGCCTCTCTCTCTCTCTCTCTCTCTCTCACACGCGACAGCCGTTCCTCACCGTCGCTCCTTCACCGGTTTGGTCTGCGGTGGCTCCTCCCTCACCGTAGCTCCTCCTCTCTCCTTCACTAGCGGCTTCTCCTCCTCTCCGTCTCACGGTATCTCCTCGTCTCTCTCTCAAGGTATCTTCTCTTCTCTTCTCTCTCTCTCTCTCTCTCTCTCTCTCTCTCTCTCTCTCTCTTTCTCCCTCACCGGTTTGGTCGGCGACGGTTCCTCCCTCACCGCCGCTCCTCTTCTCTCCCTAACTGGCTACTTCTCCTTCTCTCCCTCTCACGGTATCTCATTGTCTCTCTTCACGGTATCTCCTCCTCTCTCTCTTTCTCTCTTTGTTTTTTTCTTTTTCTGTTCTTCAGATTTGAAAATAATGAAGATGAAGATGAAGATATTGTTGATGAATGTGTTAGATTTGTTGATTTGTTTGTTGATGAAGGTCAAGAAAATGAAGATACGAATCAATCTGTTGTTGATAAATGTGTTAGATTTGTTGTTGATGAATTCTTATAAATGTGTAGAGCTGATTTTTTTTTTTTTTTTTTTTTTTGGCCGGGGAATTTTCAGGGCTGGGGAAACCCAATCCCTATTAGGGGACGAGGACGGGAGCGGTGATAGGTTTCCCGTCGGGGAGCGGTGATAGGTTCCCCATCGGGGATTGGGGCCGGGGACAGGGGTATTTCCACCATCGGGGATCGGGGATGGGTAGTGTGATCGCCAGCCTGTTGCCATTCCTAAAATAGAGTGACCAAGCACCAAACAGAGTCTTGCTCTCTCTCTCTCTCTTTCTCTCTCTCTCTCTCTCTCTCTCTCATAGTCGCTCACCGTTGGTCAGTCATCGTTGCTCACTATCGGTCAGTCACCGTTGCTCACCGTCTCTTTGGCTCCCATCGACGTTCAGGTCTCTCTCTCTCTCTCTCTCTCTCTCTCTCTCTCTCTTTCTCTCTTCCTTTATTTTTCCATTTCACTCTAGTTCTACGGGTTTTTTTTATTTTGATGTTGTAGGATTTTGATTTTTGTAAAATGTGTACATGAGTTTTGATTTTTGTTCTAGATTTAGGGTTTTTTGAACTAATTATTGGTGTGATAGATGAGATGATTTATTCTGTGAAATGATTTAGGGTTTTTGAAATTCAAGTTTAAGATATATTGAACAAACGAAATGGATTGTAGTTTTAATTATACAAAATTTTCTTTCGATTTTTAATATTAACTCTAATACTAATTTAACAACGATTTTTTCTCATTACTAAAATTGTAGTTCTATTTAACTGCTCCTAATGTTTGTCTATTTCATTTTCACTTCATACACTATATATAGTAGCAGTAGTGGGTCTTTCTTTTTTATTTTTGACAAAGATCTCCTCTTTAATATCACATGTCGCCAAAGTGTCTGCAAAATTCATAATTGATTGGTTCCACAATTCCCTAAAACTAACTATACAGGAGGCAAAAACTTACTCTCTAATTTAAAGAGAGGTTGTTCCACAGAAAAAAGGTTGTCAATTACACTTGCCCCACATAAGCCACATCAAACATAACAAGGTGCCAATAGCCAAGCCCTTTTCCTCTGCTTGCCTACTACTCCCTCCTTTCAACAAAGAAATAGGTCCATCACACTCCTTTTGAAAAATCCAAATATACCTAGGATCATTCCCAAGCTTTAGATAGCTACATATTTGGACATTTTGATCTTGTTTGTTTTACGCTGATAAAGAATATAAAATGTTTAGTGCAAATCAAACACAAACTTAGTGTCATGTAGGCCACTTTTAAAACAAATCTAATTCATGCACTTAATTTTTGGTTAATTTTTCAAGGATTATGGATTTGAGTAAGGATTTGGGATTGTTTTCCAAGTTGATTCAATGATTTAAATTATTAATGAATATATAACCAACCTCTTTTTCTTTCTTTCTTTCTTTCTTTTTTCTATGAGTACACACACAACATACATTCTGTTCTACTTTGTTTTCTTTTACACAACCTCCTTGTTATTTGACTTCAGCCAAAGAGCAATTCTAATCTTCATCAACTCACATAATTCAACCAAATTGGGGATTGAAGCATTAAACACACACTCATTTCTCATCTTCCATAAAGACCACGAAACATCTAATGGTATAGCCCTCCAAATTTTCCTCTCATTTTTCAAGAAACCTCCCTCCCTCCCACCAATGGAATAGACTTTCAATTGTACCTGGCAAAGTCCAGTGTACATCCCACCAATTTAACATTGTAGCCCATACTCTCTAAGCAAAGAGACAGTGCAACAGTACATGACTCACAGATTCATCTTCATTTTTACAACAAACACATAGGATTGGGACATTGCCTTGAAGAACACCTATCCTTGGAAGATAATCAGCAGTCTTAAGTCTGTTTTTCCATGCTAACCAACCAAAAAATTGGACTTTTGGAGGTACATACTTGATCCACACTAGCTTGGTTGTTTCTTCTATTTATGATGATTGACTTGTAACCAAAGCTTTGGTGATTATATTAATGGAGGGATATTTGAAAAGGTAGAGGTTAAACTCTTTTTTGTACGTGTTTGTGTGTGTAACACATGCATTTAGTACTAGTAAACAGAGCTTCCCTTAAAGAAATTTCTACCCAAACCTCTAGAAAATCACAACAATACTTAAGTTTATTAGGGAAAAGAAATCATAGCTATTTTCATAATCTGCATCTAGAATTTTGTCATAAACGTAAGATTTGTTCTTTGTTATACGAAAGATTTCACAAAAAAAATTCTTTATGCCCATGATTGCAAACTTACTTACATTTAACAATTTTTAACTCCATTTTTCAAGTTCTCTTGAAGCATATCTCCATATTAACTTTTCTGAATCAGTTTTTTTGAAATTTTGGACTTGGTTACAAGTTTATTTTTACGTGTTTGTGAACAAATTGTCTCTTGGGGATGCATACCCTATATTTAAGTGTTTCAAAACATCAAGAACATAATTCAGCTCAAAGAGCTTTGGTTTTGGTGTCAATATTGATAGAAAATTTATGTTTTTTTAGTGCATTTGACTGAAATTTGTTTTGTAGAATCTTTTGACTTTTGAATGGTTCGGTCAAGCGAATTTGGTAGATTTAGTGGTATTTTGCGTAGCCCTACCTACAATAGCTGCATCACTCTATCTATGGTACATAAAGTACTTACTTTCAAAGTGTGTTTTCGTTTTTTATTCTTTTTGTTTATCATATCATATATTTGTATTGTCTCTACCTTCTCTTGATGGGCTTGGAAATTGCTTTCCTTTTTGTTTGTATTGTTCTTGCTGAAATTCTCTCCTACTGCTTTTATAATGTTATTTCCTTTGCAAGAGAACAATAGAGAAAGGAGTTTTGACTTCTCTGTAAAGGGAAGGATTATGCAATTGATTTTGTGTTGTGTTGTGTTTTTTTTGGAAAGGGAGGGGGGGAGGGGGGCTGCTAAAATTGCTATAAAAAAAATCAGATGGCAACAATATTACAAGTTTTGGCCTAATCAAATAACTTCTCTATATTGGTGTGGTGTCAACTATGGGTTTGTAAAAACAAATAATAAATATAGGTTTATGGAATAAGAATTCCTACCACGCTTTATTGGTTTAATGATCAACATTTGGTAAATTCACAGCATTTTCTAAATTGGAGTGTTTCAAAGAAGTTCCAGAGAGATTGTTGGAGTGTTTTGTAAATTTATCTTTCTCATATACTGAATTAATGGCAAGCATTCTTATAATTTCTTCTATATTTGCACACTTTTATTCTAAATACTTTAAACTTGAATTCCTTGCATATGAGTTCCTTAGAACTATAGATCAAATAAATCACTATAATGATATGCTTGTGTATATTCATTTATTGTCTTTGTTTTTAGGTAGTGTACTATTCTTGGTAATGAAGGTTGGAATGAAACGATCATTCCATTATTTGGTTAGCTAAACAAATACTAAATAGTCATTCCAATTGGAATGAGACCATTCAACTACATGCCTGAATTGCCATTCTGTTTGGTACCCATGAAATAGGCATTCCATTCCTTTCAATTTTTTCATTATGACAAAAGTTGCCCCTATAATACATAAACAAACATTTCATTTCACAAAGTTTCTTCGACAATTTCGTAACGTGACAACACGTGATCGTGGCATGTCTCCTCACTCACTTATATCTCTACTTCCTTCATCTTTCTTTTTCAAGTCTCATATTTTTGTTAATGATCTAATTTATTTTCTTTTCCTTTTTTTCTTGATATTTGCAATTATTAATATGTGGCTCACTTCTTATTGGTAAGGAAGAATGCTAGGTAGCTACTTTCTTTATGCTCTGTCAGGTTGCTCATTTTGTTTGATTATCATTATTGTTAATTCTTCTATAAGCAAATGGGGATATTAGAATAAAATTTTTATAGCTGGCCAACATGATGTAATAATTATACCCAAAAAAATTCCAGGTTGATCGAAAACATGTTCTGTTGATTATCAATTGTGGTTGTATTCTTTGCCTTACCTTGTAAAGTAATTGTGTAAAATTTTATTTATTTCTACTGTTTGCCTGCTTATTTTGATGCAGATGTCCAGACATGAAGTAACAAAGTTATTATAGACTGTGGAATGTTTCCCTAATGAATATAGCAAAGCAGTTAAAATAAGCAAGGTATGTTTAGATTTTGGAATTGAAGGGGGTTCCAAACAAGGGTACATGCTCTATGATTTTATTGTTTAGCCAAAAAAAAAAAATTTCCCAAGTTTTTTGTTCTTGTTTTTGGCCATTTATATGTACATGTTTAATTTGTTTCATCAGGCATATTACCTTCACTTGAACTTGTATACATATATTGAATTCTCTGTTATGATAAATTTTGATCCTATCATTTTAGTTTTGCAATTTTCAATTTTTTATTTTTTATTTTATTTATTTTTATGAACTATCATACTATATAAATGTTTTGGGTGAGGTGAAATAGTCCTTTAGAATGAATGATTGACCTCTAATTTTGTCTCCTTTAGATCTTAAAAAATTTGAGCAGTTCTTTATAGACCACCTTGGTGTTGTGCCACTAGGGAGTAACAGGTCTTTATAGACCACCTTGGTGTTGTGCCCATTTGAGGAAACACTTTAAAGTTGTTTATGAAATTTCAAAAAACTATTTGTGACCAAAATGAGAAGATGGCATTTATAGTTTACCATTTTTTGACTACCTAAACTTCAAAAATGGGTTCAGTAAAATGGACTAGCTTGTTGATACGACGCAGGGTTAGAGATTTAGACAAAAAATTGTGAGAAAAAAGGCGAAAACGGGCCGTTTGGGAGAAAAAATTGGAAACAGCCCCGAGATCATCACGATCATCTAGGACTAGATTAAATAAACTTGTGAGAGCAAGCCGCGTGTCGATAGGACGCACGGTTACATATTTAGACGGCAAAATGTTATGGAAAAAAGCAAAAATGGGCCATTTGGGGGAAAAAATTAAAAACATTCTCGAAACACCCCCCGAGATCATAATGGTCACCTCGGCCTAGATTAAAGAAACTTGTGAGAGCAAGCGGGGCGTCAATAGGATGCACGGTTAGAGATTTAGACAAAAAAAATGTGATGAAAAAAGACGAAAACGGGCCGTTTGGGAGCAACAATTGGAAACAACCTTGAAGCAGCCCCAATATCATAATCGTCACCTTGGCCTAGATTAAACAAACTTGTAAGAGCAAGCGGCGTTGATAGGATGCACGGTTAGAGATTTATACAAGAGATTGTTCATGTAAATGAGAAAATATGCGTAGTTGGAGGCAAAAAAGGACATGCCATGAGTAAACCTCTAATGTAACAAACTTTTCTTGGCAACCTCATATACGAAAGATATGCTTTCGGCTTCACAGAGATGCAACAGTTGGAGAAATAGGAGTTATGGCTGGTACTGAATAAAGTGCATTCATAAAATTACCATATAACAAAAGGCTACATATATTTTCAATTACCTTAAGACTCCAAAAAAATGCTTTCAGAAAATCTTGTCAATCACATGGACTTATAATTGATAGAATTTTACACTTCAGCCTAGAAACAGCTGCCAAAACTTACAACGACTCTTTAAACAACGGTGTGACTTTTAAGTTCAACATAGCTCGAGCCAGCAACAAAACACCACCTTTTCCACATAGTTCGTGAAATAGTAACAAAAGCAGACATTTCTTTAAAGAACAATAAAAAGAAACCTTATTTGAGTAAAGACCGCAGATGAAAAACTCTTGGGATAAAGCCAATGCGATTGGTATTAAAACTAGACAACAAACAACATTGGAAATGATCATATTGATAGAATTGTAATGTTGATTGGATATATACATAAGAATGCTGTTGTTTTATTTACAAAATGGTACTGATAGTCATTTAATTTGTTTCTGTGACCTTTACTGTCTATGGACATTTTTCATTTTTTGTCCAATTTTACAATCGTTTGACGTGCAAATTTTTCATAAAAATATTACCTGACATTATTTCTCTTTTTCTTTGCTATAGATGGATGAACTCGTGCATGAAGCTGAATTGTACAGAACTAGTTGACACTTGTTACATGTAGCACTCTATACTTCCTGTTATAATAGAATTATATTTGACTATTTGATTATCTTGATTTTGGACCTTTTTAGTCAATATTTGAGCCTTGTTTGAGGTGTTACCATAGTGGTTGGGTGAGATTGAATAAAAAACTCTAGATTCGAATAGTTGTTATTGAATAGTATTCACTCTTTTATCATTTTCTCTTTCCACACTTTGAATCTTGATTTGAGGCTAGAACCATTGGAAAGCTTACTTCCGGTGCTTCAATTTGGACAAAAGAATGACCCTAAACGGAGTCCGGATGAGAGATATACCTGTTTAAAATTCGCAAATCAGACGCTCGAGCGCAACTTTCGACGCTCGAGCGTACAATGCAGAATCAGATCTTTAAAAATCACTTTTTGGATCAAATCTCTTAATTTCTCACTTCTCTTTCTCTCTCCTTCCGTCATTTTTGGTTTCTTAAGCTTTGTAGGCTTGATTTCATCTATTTCCATACATCTTTGACCCCTAGTTCCATATACCAAAACGTAGAGCACGACGAGGGCTTCCATTTAATCTCAACGGATTGTTGTTTCGTCGCCGGTGATTTTCCAGACTTGTTTCCTTCTTGCTTCAAGAGGTAGGGTCTATTTCTTAAACTCAATATGAGTTCGGTAGTGTATTTGTGGTGTATTTTAAATATATAGACCCCATTGTTCTTGGACTGATTTTTGATGATTTGTTTGTAAGTTAGGATTTGTTCCAAATGGGTTTGTTGAGCTAGGGTTTAGCCACAAAAATTTATTTTCCACTTATAAAGAATGTATATGAGTTTTTTAAAGTGAAAAGCCCTAATTTCAAGAAACCCTAAAATGTTGGTCTTGTTGGGAAATTGTTTGATTATCAAATCAAAATGTAAAAGAGTGGTTTCTAAATGTTTTCTTGAAAAAGGTTGTGATTATGAAATTGGAGTTGATGTATGTTGAAATGAGCTATTTCTTGCATTGAAATGAATTTTCAAAGATTAAGGGAGTTATGCCCTAAAAATGTAATTGTCGAGATTGTAAAAAGGAAATGGATTAAATGTTGGGAAATGTGAAATTGCACTGATGATTAATGATGATGGTGGAGCTTGATATGTATTATCACTCCCATTTGAAATTTTGGAAGAGTGCATCTTTAATGGAATTTATTTATCTGTTTAGATATATTTATTTTGGGCTATCGGTGGAGGATAGCTATGATTGTTGTAGAAATTGCATATTGACTAGGCAAACTGGACTGTTTATAAATCATGCATATCATGGAACATGCAATGGATTTTGAGGATTTAAACTATATATTTTGGAAAGAGATTTTAGAAATTCTTGTGTTATGTTCAAGAGCATTTGTTTCATTTTGAAAATCATATTTTGGGTCACATGTATTGTGCTATTTGGAAAGAATAAATAAAATGGTAAATTTGAGAAATGGTTGTCATCGAATATGACTGTGTGTTTTAATACATTGTATATGTATAATGTTTGAGAGGAGAAAGGGGATGTACTCCATTGTTGGGAGGAGAAAGGGGATAGACTCCATTGAATTAAGTTGGCTTGTGTATCCAGGGTGAAAGTCCCGAAAATCGCACGTATACATGGGTGCCGATCCCGCGGACGAAATTTTCGTAAAATGGCAATTGTAGTGCTTGTATAGCTTACGTTTACATTGGTCCCGTTTGACGGTTTTCCGTGGACAAAATTTCCGTGAAAGGTTGTATTGGTTTGGAGATTTAACCATTTTATTTATTATCATTTTGGTTTTGGAAAGAAACGAATTTTAAATGGTTTTTAGCAATGTATTTGTTGTTAGTTAACGATGTATTCATATTGGAACTTGGCAATGAAATTGCTAGTTGGCATTGAGTTGACTTGTGGAAATGGATTTTATATCAAACTAATGTATTGAATTTGGAAAAATGTTTTGAATAAACAAAAGGTTTGAAAGACTGGAAAAAAATGATTTTTATTGAGAAAGCAATGGTTTTTATTGAGAAAGCAAGTGGATTTGAGAATGCATTGAGCATATTATATATGTATGTATTGCATTCATGATCATTTACACTGGTGGACCATATTTAGTTTTTGAAATATTTCCTACTGGGCTTTGTGCTCACCCTACGTGGCTGAAAATATTTTTTAGGTATGCTTATATAGATGTGGACTGAGATGTTGAAGTTGTGTTTGGAACTGTGCAGGGTGGTTCCTTTATTTTTCAGCAAAGGGCCATTTATGTATTTGTTGTGCGTGTGCCATTCTTGTAAAGATTACACCATTTGTATATGATGTAAGTCTTTGGGCATCTTAATTTGATTTAAAACATCTTTGTATGTTTTTGTTATAGAGCATCCATTTGACTTAGATGTTGTATTTAAGAATGTATAAAATTGGAATAACACATATACTGTGTGCTTATATCATAAACATCTGCATGAGTGTTTTTAGTGATCGTCTATCATTAGGTGGTTTACTCACGTAGGCCGGACCTCATAAATCTGGGGCGTGACAACTTGGTATAAGAGCTAACTGGGTTTGAAAACCTTGGGCTCGCGGGAAGTGGTTTTCCATAATGGGTTTATCATGCTCGGTAAGGACATTTGTATGTTGTGTGCTAAATGATAACATGTTTATGTGTTACATTTTATGTGGGCATGGCGTTAAGACTCATGGATATCATTCGGCGTCTAGTTGACTAACTTGGAGGTCTTATTGGAAACGTGCTTGATCAATGTTGTTTTGAATGAGAAATCTAAGCGAGTACTGGAACAAATGATTATCTTTGTAGACTTAGCATGATTACGTGTTATGTGTTATGTGGTAGATGGTATGTAAATTAATTGGAGCCTCAATGGGGTTGTTTGAGTAATTGATATGCGATTGCGTTTATTGTTTTAGGGAAAGGAGACAATGTTATGTATCCTAAGTTTTGTGTTTCCCTTCTATACAAACATTTTGGGTTGAGTAGTGGACTCGGAGTGGGCACCTCGATGAGTGCTATATTGGTGATATGTTGTGTATTAGCATAAGTTGTGAGTTAGTGTTGGTTTGTCCTTAGTGACAATTAATATGTCTTTAAGAGACGGTGATGTTTTGAGTCCTTTGTGCTTGGTGGTTGGATGGAGTCGTTATACTCATTTAAGTGATGCCATGTAGGTTTGGTGTGGGTCGTTAGTCTGTGGACTGATATGCGTCAAAATTAGTTATGACCTTGAGTGGTCAGAGGTGTGGGGTGTGTTCCCTAATTGAGTGAATTGTTTTAAGTTTTTTAACCCATGGAAGGGGTGTTGGTGCTGTTAGAGTTTTTAGAACACGAAGAGTTGGGATTGCCCTTGTAAATGTGGGTAGTGTTGGTGTATAGTCCTGACTATGGTGTTGGTAACCTGGAGGTTAGCATTGTGGAGTGTGGTTGGTTGGGATGTGAGTTGTTGTGGAATTGGGAAATTTTCATTTGAAAGTGTAAGAACTATTGCGTTTGACATGAGAATGTGAGGGTCAGAGAGCCTTATTTGGATTAGGGTTTGTATGCTATGTTAAATAATGTGTTTGGTTGGAATTGATTTAGAATTGATGGATGGAAGAATTGGTTGTGGAAGATGAGTACTTTGAGGGTCATTGTGACTTGTTGCGTTATTGTGAGGGTGGAGTTTTACTAGTTGATATATTCAATTTGGTTGACGTTGATTATTGTTTTTTGTCAGAGATATGATGATTTTGGTTTAGACCTGACTTATTTGATATTCTAGATTCGGGTTTTGTTGTTTTATATTGTTGTTCATGTCTTATTTCTCCTTTGCCTCCATGAGTTTGGCTTTTGGGTTGTGTTGGTTGCATTTGGAATGAGTTGGTAGCTTGTTTTTTTTCAAAACTTTGGTTGCCCAGATTTTGGCCTCTACGCTCGAGTGGTCTTTGCGAACTCTCAATACTTTTACAGGTCTGCAAAATTACTAGGAGAGTGTATTCTAGCTCGAGCAGTACTTCTTGCGCTCGAGCGGCCTTGGCTCGAGTGGCCCTTCTTGCGCTCGAGCGGTGGTCTTCTGTCTGCAAAACTTTTGGGAGTTGGTGTTCTATGCTCGAGCGGTGTTTCTTGCACTCAAGCAGTGTTGCGTTCAAGCGGTACTTGTTGCGCTCGAGCGGTTAACTTTTGTTTGTAATTTCTAGAAGTGTGGTGTTTTGGTCGCTGGAGTAGTTTGTGTGTATTTGGAACCCATCTTAGGGGTGTTTGGTGTTGGAGTATTGTTGTTTTGGTGCCAAGTGAGAAGAGTAGTTGGGAGAATAAAGTGCGAGTCTTGTGGGTCAGTGAAGGGTAAAGTGTGGTTGTTTATACCAAGAAGTGGGTTAAACAGATCGATGTCCTTATAACATCTTTAAGAATTTCTTATCAGGTCTTTGGGAGTTGACAGTGTTGGTGTTTGAGTTAGTAAGAGTGGTTGGCATGAGAGTGACTTGAGTTTCTTTTATGGAGCAGCTATTTCTAATCTATTAAGGGAGTTGTTGATTTTATGGAATTGTTTTTAAGTATAGATTCTCTTGTTTTGGATTGGCAGTATGTAGAAGTATGTTGTTAGGAGATGTATAGAAAGGGGATTGGTCATGGGACTATCCTAGGAGGTTGCGTTGGTGTGGTAATATATGCTTATTGTATTGTTGCGTGGTTTAATGTGTGTTAAGTTAAATTACTTTCATCATAAGTGGAGGTTGTTTATGAACCCCATGTAAGATCCCTAATGTTGGGGTGATTTTTTGTTACGGTTTTAGTTTGAGGATGGAACTTCTAGTGGTATGGTAAGGTTGTGTGGAGCGGGTAGTGAGTTGTGTAAGTTTGTTATTTACTTCATTGGTCTCGGGGTGAGTGTATATGATGATCTTTGGGAGTTCAACTCGAACTCAAGTGTGGTGCGTGGAAGTATTGCCATGTAGGCATAAGTGCAGGGGATTGGCTAAGATTTTATGTTGTATGGGTTAGGGCTGCTCGCGGGTCGGTTTTGACTGGGCGCGGGTCAAAACTGACCCGACCCGCACTTATGCGGTTGGGAAAAAATGGACCCGTAATCGCCCGCGATGCGGTTCGCGGTTTGTGCGGGCGGGTGCGGTTCGGTTTGCGGTTTAGTTTTTTTTTTTTTTTTTTTTTTTTTTTATTTTTATTTTTAACTTAAGCAAATTTGACATTTTTTGTTACTTTCTAAACACTTTTTTTTTTTTTTAGAAGAGTTATAAATTAAATTACAAGATATACAATTCATGATCATAATAAATAGTCCACATGTTAGATAAGATGATATGGAACCATGCTTGAGGATAGTGGATTAATCTTCCTCCTTAGCTTGCAAAAACAAACCTCAAAAGTCAAACTAGTAACACTAATTTAAATATGCAAAAACAAACCTTTAAAAGTCAAACTAGTAACACTAATTTTAATAGTGGATTAATCTTCACTGTTTAGTTTTTAATATGTAATAATGTGATAATAGAATGACAATTCAAAATATCATATTTAACTGTGTCTACTAGACTAATGGAATATAATGATTTTTTTTTTTTATATATATAAATAAAAGTCAAACTAGTAACACTAATTTAAATATCATTAGATCATGATAATGTATATAAGTGCCCATATAATAAATTTTACTTTTATCCAAAATGTAAAAATAAAAATAATAACTAGTTACCTCCATCCATCCAAAATGCAAAAAAAAAAATAATAACTAGTTATTTTTTCTTAAAAAAAAAAAAAAAATAAAAATAAAAAGATACGGGTTGCGGGCGGGTCGGGTTCGACCCGAACCCGATCTTTTGCGAATTTCTTGACCCGCACCCGCCCGCCTACCTACATCGAAACCACCCAAAGTGCTGCGGGTAGGGTAGGGTCGGGCGGTTTGTACGGGCGGGTGGGTTTGTTGCCCAGCCCTAGTATGGGTTAACTTGCGAAATCCGATGTGATTCAATGAGAATGTAAGATTGTGTGAGGAACTCCATCCTGGAGTTGATTTGGTTAGGTAATATGTGTTGGTATAGTGTTGAGATATGGAGTTAAGTGGCATGTCGATGTTTGAAGGCTAGTATGGGATAGTGGTGTTGAATAATAGATTGGTTGACATTTGGATTAGTTGACATATAGTCACCTCAAGAATAGGATGGAATTGAAGGATTGTGTAATTGATCGATACCTTAGCGTGGCATGTAAATTCCATATGGACAGCTGGGAAGTTATTTTGAGTTTGAGGTAACCAGTTTAGGGTTACGGTTTTTATTGTGCTTTTGTGCCATTAGGTGATTGTGAGTGTAAAATTTCTTTTCTTGTGTTATGGCGTTGCTGGCATTTTGGAAAGTTCTCGGATTCTCATCGTGAAAGTTTGGTTTTCGTATTGTTGCATCACTATGGGTGTGATGGGTTTTGGTTGGGTGACTGTGTTGTGGTTCATCGGAGGAATGCTAATGAATGATTTTGAAAAAAAAAAAAAATTTTTGGTGTTGTGGCCTTGAGTTCTTTTTCTGAACTAAAACAGTTTTGAATTAAAACGTAAGTTTTCGATTTAATAAAAGTTGAATCTAACAAATCAGAAACAAAATGAAAATGGTTTTGTGTTATAAATATCATCTATGGTTTTCGAAAAAATAGTTTGGAAATCTCTCAGTTTTGTTGTGGACGGTTGAAAATGTATTTGGATTGTGATAGTGCGGTTTGGGCACCTTTTGGAAAAGTAAAGCGTTTTGAGACAAATGGGAAAAGTAAGGAATTTTCTTTAACTTGGATATGATACCTTGTGTTGTGCGGTGTGTTGTAATCTAGCCTGAGTTGCTAGTTATATGCTATGTGTTTACCTTATGGTGGTTTAGAATTTGTTCGGGGCTTGTTATGCCGTAGTCGTTATTCTTTAGCCGTATTTTACCTTGTGTTCTTGTTCCGAGAGTGGGTCAAGAGTCTAGTGTGCGAGGAGTGCTCTTATTTCTATGTCTGAGCATTTGAGCACTCGGTGGCGATTTTGTTGTTGTAGGTGATTCAAGCGTGGTTGACGTCTTTGAGTCTAAGTTGTTACCGTTGTTGTTGTGGTGATTGTTGTTTCTTGTTTCATAGACCACTATGAGTCACGTGGGTCGAAGAGGCATACGTGTTTGTTCCTTAGTGTTTTGTGTTCGTGCGTCTTTGGGGCCCCGAGGTGTTGAACCTAGAGTATCCCACAATGGATCTAAACATGAGTTGGTGTTGTATTCCTTGTCATCGTTGCGTGGTTTTTGATTTTGGCATTGCTTCAATTTCGGGGGTGAAATTTCCTAAGGTGGGGAGGTTGTAGCACTCTGTACTTTTTGTTATAATGGAATTATATTTGACTATTTGATTATCTTGATTTTGGACCCTTTTAGTTGATATTTGAGCCTTGGTTGAGGTGTTACCATAGTGGTTGGGTGAGATTGAATCAAAAACTCCAGATTCGAATAGTTGTTATTGAGTAGTCTTTACTCTTTTATCATTTTCTCTTTCCACACTTTGAATCTTGATGTGAGACTAGAACTATTGGAAAGTTTACTTCCGGGGCTTCAATTTGGACACAAGAACGACCATAAACGAAGTCCGAACGAGAGAGATATACCTGTTTGAAATTTGCAAATCTGTGCTGTCAGCATAGTACGCTTGAGCGCAACTTTCAACGTTCGAGCATACAATGCAGAATCAAATCTTTAAAAATCACTTTTTGGATCAAATCTCTTCATTTCTCACTTCCCTTTCTCTCTCCTTCCGCCATTTTTGGTTTCTTAAGCTTTGTAGGCTTGATTTCATCTATTTCCATACATCTTTGACCCCTAGTTCCATATACCAAAACGTAGAGCACGACGAGGGCTTCCATTTAGTCTCAACGGATCGTTGTTTCGTCGCTAGTGATTTTTCGGACTTGTTTCCTTCTTGCTTCAAGAGGTAGGGTCTAGTTCTTAAACTCAATATGAGTTCAGTAGTGTATTTGTGGTGTATTTTAAATATATGGACCCCATTGTTCTTGGATTGATTTTTGATGATTTGTTTGTAAGTTAGGGTTTGTTCTAAATGGGTTTGTTGAGCTAGGGTTTAGCCATAAAAGTTATTTTCCACTTATAAAGAATGTATATGAGTTTTTAAAAGTGAAAAGCCCTAATTTCAAGAAACCCTAAAATGTTGGTCTTGTTGGGAAATTGTTGGATTATCAAATCAAAATGTAAAAGAGGGGTTTCTAAATGTTTTCTTGAAAAATGTTGTGATTATGAAATTGGAGTTGATGTATGTTGAAATGAGCTATTTCTTGCATTGAAATGAATTTTCAAAGATTAAGGGAGTTATGCCCTAAAAATGTAATTGTCGAGATTGTAAAGAGGAAATGGATTAAATGTTGGGAAATGTGAAATTGCAATGATGATTAATGACGGTGGTGGAGTTTGATATGTATTATCACTCCCATTTGAAATTTTGGATGAGTGTATCTTTAATGGAATTTATTTAACTGTTTAGATATATTTGTTTTGGGTTATCGGTAGAGGATAGCTATGATTGTTATAGAAATTGCATATTGACTAGTCAAACTGGACTGTTTATAAATCATGAATATCATGGAACATGCAATGGATTTTGAGGATTTAAACTATATGTTTTGGAAAGAGATTTTAGAAATTCTTGTGTTATGTTTAAGAGCATTTGTTTCATTTTGAAAATCATATTTTGGGTCACATGTATTATGCTATTTGGAAAGAGTAAACAAAATGATAAATCTAAGAAATGGTTGTCATTGAATATGACCGTGCGTTTTAATACATTGTATATGTATAATATTTGAGAGGAGAAAGGGGATGGACTCCATTGAATTAAGTTGGCTTGTGTGTCCAGGGTGAAAGTCTCGAAAATCACGCGTATACATGGGTGTCGATCCCGCGGACAAAATTTTCATAAAATGGCAATTGTAGTGCTTGTATAGCTTACGTTTACATGGGTCCCGTTTGAGAGTTTCCTGCGGACGAAATTCCATGAAAGGTTGTATTGGTTTGGAGATTTAACCATTTTATTTATTATCATTTTGGTTTTAGAAAGAAATGATTTTTAAATGGTTTTTAGCAATGTATTTGTTGTTAGTTAACGATGTATTCGTATTGGAACTTGGCAATGAAATTGCTAGTTGGCATTGAGTTGACTTGTGGAAATGGATTTTATATCAAACTAATGTACTGAATTTGGAAAAATGTTTTGAATAAACAAAAGGTTTGAAAGACTGGAAAGAAATGATTTTTATTGAGAAAACAAGTGGATTTGAGAATGCATTGAGCATATTATATATGTATGTATTGCATTTATGATCATTTACACTGGTGGAGCATATTTAGTTTTTGAAATATTTCCTACTAGGCTTTATGTTCACCCTACATGGCTGAATATATTTTTCAGGTATGCTTATACGGACGTAGACTGAGATGTTGAATTTGTGTTTGGAATTGTGTAGGGTGGTTCCTTTATTTGTCGGCCAAGGGCCATTTATGTATTTGTTGGCCGTGTGCCATTCTTGTAAGGGTTGCACTCCTTGTTTATGATGTAAGCCTTTGGGCATCTTAATTTGATTTAAAACATCTTTGTATGTTTTTGTTACAGAGTATCCATTTAACTTAGATGTTGTATCTAAGAATGTATAAAATTGGAATAACACATGTACTGTGTGCTTATATTATAAACATCTGCATGAGTGTTTTTAGTGATCGTCTATTGTTAGGTGGTTTACTCACGTGGGCCGGACCTCATTAGGTGTTTTTAGTGATCGTCTATGGATGTGACTTGGATGATTATATAGATTACAAGTGGACTTTTAATTGGAGGAATATGTAGTTTGGAATTACTTGTGGATGAAAACTTATAAAAGTTGATAATTTTATTAAACAGGTTCAGGATTTGATGATTTATGTATTTTATTGAATGTTTATGATTCAGTTGATTTTGTTGGTTTGAATAATTATTGCAAATTACAGATTATATTGAATGGATTGGATGGATTATTATAAATTACAGGTTGATTTTGTTGGATGTTGGCGACCAAATTTTGGTTTTGTTTTTCCTCTTTTGGCGACCAAGTGATTTGTCAAGAAACATCAGTAAACAATTTGTTGACTAAATGAGGCAGTCAGTGTATCACCACTCACATTTGGTGACCAAAATGTTGGTAGGTGAGAGGGTACATTTAGCGACTAAATAATTAGTCGGTAAAATTATTAATTTTGACAACCAAAGGGTTTGGTCGCTAATAGGTACATTGCTGACTAAAGTAATGGTTGCACAAAAATTACTTTTGGCGACTAACATGTTTGGTTGTGACATGTGACTTTTGGCGACTAAAATGTCTCGTTGTGGAACGTAACAATTGGCGACTAAACTTTTTGGTCATGGAATGTGTCAATTGCCGACCAAACTTTTTGGTCGTTGAATGTGATAATTGGCGACTAACATGTTTGGTTGTGAAATGTGATAATTGGCGACTACCATGTTTGGTCGGGAAAATATAACTTTTCACGACTAAAGTGTTTTAGTTACTAAATGGATTAGTCGCAGTAATTATATATTTAGCAACCAAAAATTTAGTCGGCAAATAGAATTTTTTCTCGACTAAAAAGCTTTTTAGTCACTAATTACTTTTCGCGACCCTCAATTGGCGACCAAAAAAATTAGTCGCGGATAACTTTTGCTGACTAAAAATAGACTTTTAGTGCGAATTCCTGTAGTGACGAGATTGACTTCAACATTTGATCTTCTAGTTTTGAATACCTCTTTTAGGGGGGCACAATCATCAATATAGAGGAATTGTAGGTTTTGGAAACTTCCAAGTAGTTCTGATGGAGCAATATGCAATAAGTTTTGACAATCAAACACAACAAAATGTCTTAGGTTGTTGAAGGAGTTGGTTGGAGGTAAGGTGTGTTATGCCATACCTCTTTGATATTTCCCAAACTCCAAATTTCCAAGACTTTCAAGGAAACACAACATGTATTATTCATAATAACAAAAGAAATAATGAGAAAATGATTAACCTCAAAAAGACAGATAAAAGGGTAGAGTTTTGATTTCTTAAGCAAGTGAACACACATAGTGTTAGAGTTCACAAGTTCTGTGATTAGGATTTAGGAGTAATTCTATTTCCACACACCAATTCCTCTCAATACATACACTTAGTAAATATCTTCTCAGTACACATATATATATATAAAAAAAAAATCTCAATACACATCTCTTGATTTCAATATACTTTCATCTTCAATTTTAAAATCCTAATTTTTCATCCACCTACCCTCCTTCATTGTTGTTGTCATTACTCTCAAACCTCCATCACTACCATCATTGCTACTCCTAACTCTCTTTCATCCTAGATCTAAGCAAACCTCAAAAGTGGGTGGTTCGCGGCGGGGAGCTTGTGGGAATGTATGGTTTTATGGCGGAAAGTGGTCATAGGTGGAGGGGCAGGAGATGACGGGAGGAATGGCGAAAGAGAGGTGGCAATGGCGATGGAGGATGGTTGTGGTGTTTTAGAATTAGGATTTGGGTGGAAAAAGATAAGGATATTATAGTATAATATATTTATACTAGGACAAAATTGTGTTAAAGAAAAATTTTATTTAATGTGTGGACTAAAGGAAATTAGTGTATCGAAATAGAATTATCTAGGATTTAGAGGTAAGAAATATTATCATCTTGTTTTTCTTCTTTAGATCCACAACTGTCATATAGACTTTTGTGATTCTTCAACTGATTGGCTTCGTTTGAGAAGAAGGGTTGGGTTGGGTTGGGTTGGGTTTGGGGCTATTGTAGTCATAAAAAGACAAAATAAGTTTTTTAGTCCAATAAGATAAAACATCACATCCAACCCATAATCATTACATTTTTTCTCTTACAAAAAGTCAAAAAAATCAAAAAGTCTTTCCCAAATGAGACTTTTTAGCCCCAAGCTAAAATAGCCAAAAAGCCAAAAAGCCAAAAAGCAAACTAACTTCTCAAATGAACCCTTAAGTTCTACAGAACACAGTTTAGGGAAGACAAGGCTTATTGTTATCTCCTCATTCCCTTTCAATTTTGCATATCTTAGTATATAAAGATGTCGAAATTTTTTTTTGAAAAATTGTAAGAAAAAACTTGAAAATAAAAAAATTATTTTCCACGTATCAAAAAAATTATATTAATTCAACTCTCAGTTTTTAGCAAATAATTTTTTAGCATTGAAATTTAGAACTTAAGTTTTCATCCAATAAATTTTTAACTGAAAAAATTAGCATCGAGTATATAATTTTCACTTTTTAATTTTTAATTT
>JAXFYN010000118.1:676511-721389 GCA_036172215.1 Camellia granthamiana
AGGCCAAATGTCCATGCGAATATCCTCCGGGATGTCCACTCGGATGTCCACCATGAGTAATTTTGACAAATTTTTTGTTTATGCCCAAAAGATCTCTCAAACAACCGAAGATGTGAAAAATTAAATAAAAATTTTACTTTTAGCATTTAAGTAAACGATATTAAATTAATTTTTTTATTGAAATTTATTTAAATTTAATGAAATTTTTTATTCTATGTTGAAAATGGTCATAGTGATCTTTTATTGATAAAAAATACGGTAATGATACATCTCACTAAAAGTAGTGTTCTAAAGCATTACTAATGAGTTGGCAAGCACTTAAACCCAAAAAAAAAAAAAAAACAAGACACAAGCAGTGGGTTCTGTTCATTGCACATCACTAGTGGTACTTTTAGAGCACAACTTTTAGTGGTCTCAAGTATTATTGTAAAAAATATTTGATAATGCCGCAGAGTAATTGAACGGTATATTATATATAATATTTCTTTTTAGGGACATTTTTTTCCCGGAAGACTAACATATGCCGTGACACTATTTTCTGACAGACCAATAATATGTGGCCGCATCAGAAAGATTGGGATTCACTAAAGGGCAATGATGAGAGGCTAATGCTGTATTTGATTGAAAAATTTGAAAAGGGATTAAGGAAGAAAATGGAAAAAGGAAAAAGGTAGGTAAAATATAAATAATATATATTTATATTTCACCTACTTTCACACACATTTTTCGTTTTCTTTTTCAAATCTCTCCTCAAATTTCTCAACCAAATACAGTGTAAAAAATTACTACTTGTCTCACATGAGTTTGAATCTATATAAATGTCACACATGAGTATGGGTCTTATAATCGTATCATAGGAGACATTTAATAAAAATATTAATAAAATTCTTGATATTTCTAACATTTTTCTTCACTAAAATGCCCATTCCACCTCCCTCGTGTTCCATGCAAGATGCTTTTTTTTGGGGGGGGGGGGGATAAAAAAACTATATATGAAAAATAGACCAAAAAAATTTACCCTAAAATATAAAAGAATAATCTCAAGTTTAGAATGAGAATAAATTATAATTGTCTATAATATTTTAAAATTAATAGATAGACAATGATAATAACAGCAAGCAGATTTTATAGTCTACTCGATAATTGAATATGGAAAATAGTTTGAGAATTGTTTTTACTAAAACATTATCTTTTTTAAAATAAAATACATATTACGGAATTTCTTGATGTTAAAAGTAATAAACTCACTACTTAATACATCATTTGGTTTATGGACAATACATTTTAGATTAAAAAAAAAAAAAAAAAATTATACGCACATAATACTAATTTATAAGTGTTTAGCCTACTTGATCACAGGTCCAACTTGAACGGCTTGAAAGATTGTTTAAATCCAATTCGAATTGTGCTAAGAGCTATATAGGGCTGCCAAAATTAGAATTGTAACCGAAATTGTTGACTTAAATCCAACCCCGCAAGTTAAACCCGAATTGCACAAAAATTGAGTTTTCTATTTTGTTGTTGTTGTTTGTGTGTGTGTGTGTGTGTGTGTGTGTTTGGGGGCCGCGGGGGGGTGGGGGGGGGGGGGGGGGGGGGGGGGGGTGGTTTGGTTTGTGAATATTAAGTTAATTAATTTGTTCAACTTACACTCAATTAATTTAATTTTATGTATTTGTAAAATCATTAATAACATTGGACTAAATAATTTATCTTTTTTTTTTTTGATAATTAGATGTCCAAATTAACTTACATACATCTTGTACGGGAAAGAAATACACCTTCTCGTATAATCCTGTTGATCAAATCTGCGTTCCTCCGTTCGACGTCGTTCTACCACCTGAAAACAAAAACGTGAGCTAGCCGCGGGTGTGTGCCGGAAACCTCTCCGATGCCTAAGTCAGCCAACAAGACAAATAGGCAAAAGGTCTATGTATTCAGGGGGGAAAGTTGCATTACCTCTCCATAGGTGATATTTGTGAGCTTTTATAGGTTTCGAGTGGCACAATCCTAGTAGGACTCTTACTCCTCCATGTAGAGTCCTCCTAGGACTCAACTCTCGAAGAATAATGCTTATCCTCCAACACCCCCTCACTGCTTAAACCAAGTGAGATGGTTTTTCCCATGGTCGAACTACCACAGGACCGAAATAACATTGCCATGTTGGAATAACTACAGTGACCGATCTAACGGTTGCATCGACTCCCACCTTTCCTTTCTCCTACCTCGGCCTCACATGCAATGGCCGAGCTGTCCATAAAAGAACTAAGCCGAGCTAACCTTTACTCAGGTCCCTAAAGCAGGCCCAACATACCTCGGCTCTGAACAGTAGGACCGAGCTAACCCAAATAACCGGCGACCGAACTAAGCCCACCTACTTAATCCGGTGGCAACCTTTTTACTTTGGACCGGACTACCACCTATCCGAGCCCATCTTCTAAGGCTCTTTAATTCGGCCCATAGCTCGGCCCACTATCCTAGCCCCGGCCCAATTTATACATAAATTACCCTCTCACATCTCAACTAATCCCAAAATCTTGAAATTAATAATCAAACAAATCTCCAATAGCTCCAAGATTTGAAATGTTTAGTGTAGCTTACAACCCTATCGAGTGAGTGGGAAGAAAATATAAAGGGACAATTCCCCCCCCCCCCCCCTCCCCCTCCCAACAAACACACACACACAAAAAAAAAAACTAAGGTTTGAACCATTTAACAAAATAAATCTTGAGTTTTCAATTTTGTCAATTTAAATCTCAATCTTTTGATTTGTTTTTAATTTAAACCATTCACCTATTTTTATTAAGCTAAACCAATGAAAAAATAATATTTTAGTCATTAAACTCAATGTAAATATATATAAAATGTTCAAAATATCCTTTTTTATTAAACTTAATAACTAAAATACTATTTTCGGTTGATTTTACTTAAAGAAAATAAGCAAATTATTTAGATTGAAGACAAATAAAAAATATATGATTTAAATTGACAAAATTAAAAGTTCAGGATTTATTTTGTTATAAAAATCAAATTTTCAAATTTTTTTGTAATTTCTCCAAATATTAAAAAATAGCCTATCATTTACTTTATTTTGGTTAGTTTTTCTCTCTCTCTTTTTCGGTTGTAATCAATTAAGAGAATTTTGTAGTAAACACCTCAAGATGTGTACTTTGGTAAGATACGATTAATAATGATCAAGTTACGTTATAATTTAGTTTTTACTGTCGATTAGGACTGGTTGACAACCAATAATATATGTCATAATCCAGCTACATTTGATTACTCTAATTTATTTTGACAACTTCTCATTAAGAATAATTTGTGGATATTTGAGATGTGACATTGAAAGATCTTACTTTAAACCATCTAAATGGAAAAACCACCTACTCTAGTTATGGAGTATAGGTTAAAAGGAAGTAGTAAAGACTTATTTTGTTGAGAAAATGAAAATTAAAAAAATTAGAGTAATAATAACCAACAAATTTTTTATACATAATTTTTACATGAAATTATATAATTTTTTTATTATTATTTTGTTTCTAACTAAAACACTCCATAATTAAGAATAATGATATATAAATAGAGAAGTATATATCTAGACATAACATTGAGAATTTTCATTTTAAAATAAACTTTTCATGCAAATAACATTTAATTATAGTTTTACCCCCCTTCACATTATTCTGACGATAAATTTTAGTGTTATATAAATAGAAAAATTATACAAAAAATTAATACCAAATAATGAGACTAGCTCTAATTTTATCATTTACACTAAAAGGTCCATCAACTTAGTTTATATTTTTAAAAGTGTTACTATTACATCATTCTAATCAAGAATTTTATATAAAATATTTTGCAAGAATATCATTTTTGACAAATTTTATATAAAAATTATGTATGTACATTATTCTGAAAATATAATTTATGAATAATTTTTTATTTGTAAATATTTTTTTATTGTAATTATGTCAAATTTTGTTGTAATTATGTCATTGATGAAAATAATGACAAAAACAGAAACAGTTACATATAGTTGTTTATGCTGCATGATTGCCAAGAAAAAGTTGGAGGAAAGGGACCTTTCCCATCATTATGAGCGCCGGCCCTAAGTTAATGCTGCATGATTGCCAAGAAAAAGTTGGCGGAAAGAGACCTTTCCATCATTATCAGCGCCGGCCCTAAGTTATTAGGGGTGTGAAGGCATCCACAATAAATGTCTTAAAGTGTGTTATATGATAAAAAATGTTAAAAATAAAATCTAAAAATATGTGTTAAGAGTTTGTTAATTTAGTGAGTGAATAGTAAATGAATGGTGATACAATAGATATATTAAGGGGTGTGTTAAGGTATGTGTTAAATATATATATATATATGTATATAATAAATAAAATAAATAAATAATTTAGTTTAATCAGAAATTTTAAGTCCAAAATTAAATTTTAAGTCCAAAAAAAAATCCCAACAAGTAAAAAATAAAAAATAAATTTGCCGTTGACCGGTCAACTGATCAGACGTCCTGCCGGTCAACTGGTAAGACAAAAAAACGCACTCATTCGCTAGCTAAAACGCACGTTGCAGATAACAAACAAATTAATACAAGTTAACAGCTGACAAATTTAACACACTTACTAGCAGTTCCATTGTGAGAACAAAAACAGAAAATGGCTAAGTAAAAAATAACAACTGACACTAACACATGTTCTAACAGCTCCACTGTGAATGCTCTAAGGCGAATTTTTTTAATTGGTCCTTCATATGTCATTATCTAAAAAGAAAAATTGTTTGGATAAGACAAAAAGGATAAAAATTTATTTCTATTACATTACAATTTAACAAAATTTAGATAATATATATATATGTATATATATAAAATAATTGAACTTTAATTAGTTGAAACGAATTTTTATTTTTTAGCTTAACAATACTATAAGAACTAAAATTAATTAGGGGTAAAATGAGAATTTTCGACACAACTCAAGCAATATATAAAATTAGCAAGTTAGGGTTGATTATTTTCAACATAAATCCAAATATGACACGACTCCATAACAATTATTAGTTACAAATTTTAATGTTCACTAAGAGTTGTCATGACATTTTTTTAATCTTTTATTGAACTCCATCTAACTGAATAAAAAAATATATAAAATAATAATTAAGACTATTATCTTTTTTTCATTTGAGATATGTATTTTTTTGTTACCTATTTTAGAGACATTCTAGTAAAAAATATATAGTAATAAGGTACAATTTTTTTAATTAGAAAAATGCAATTGAATTAAAATCAAACATTCTATGAATAATTTCATTTAGTAGAAATAAATTCTATAAAATTCAACTTATGAGAAAAATCTTATTCACTCCATACACTTGATAAGTCATTTTTAACTAAAAGTGGAAGTTTTCACATTAAATATCAATCGGACACAAATCAAAATAACACCATACGACAACATGAAAATAAATTAATTGAACTAACATTAAAATTATTATGAAATAATATGACATGATACACTCTCCTAATTAAAAATCTTAAATTTTATTTAAAATTAGAAACCCGAGACTATTGCCTTAGTGGCCTCACCTCAGAACCGGCCCTGATCATTATAACCATCAAATAACATGCTTTAGGTGAAATGGCTGCATCAACTCATCTTATAGATGTACCACCCGGTTGGTGGGATAGTGGAAAAAGCGAATTGCGATCCTCCCCTTGCACTCCCTACTTACACTCTCTTTTTGTAGGGTTTTCGAGCCTATTTTTAGGCCCAATTTTGATAATTCGAACCGCTAATATTTTAAGATTTATTTAGTATATCATACCTGTAAAAAATCAAGTTAATCGGATATCATAAAGCATGTGTTTGGAAAACTGTTTATTAAATTTTTTTAAAAAATAGTTTTTAATTCGATTTTTCCGAACACATGCTTTCTGATATCCTATCAACTTGATTTTTTACAGGTATGATATATTGAATAAATCTTAAAAAAATATGAACGGTTCGGATTATCAAAATTGGGCTTAAAAGTGGACCCGAAGGCTCTGCAAGGAGGGAGTGCAAGGGGAGAATCTGTGCTCGGAAAAAGCGGCTCTTTCTACAGTATGATTTTGGTTTGAATTTTGGAAGGTATGAAAAATGGTTAGCATTTCACTTGCTTGGTTCATTTTGAGATTTCCCATTGTATTCTAATCAATTTCAAATTTTTTTATGACGTGTGGCTGAATTTTATTAGTATTTTGATAGTAAACCCCTTCCTATATGTTAAGTTAAATCTAACTAACAATTACCGAAATCAGGACCCATAGATAACACCACCATAGAGTATCCTTTTTTCTTGTTAAAAAAAAAAAAAAAAACAAACTCATCTTAGGGTTGGTTTGGGAAGTGGGTTGACTTTTTGACTTTTTTGGCTATTTTGAAAATGAATTTTTGGCTTTTTTGACTTTTTTTGTGAGAGAAGAGTGTAATGACTATAGGTTGGATGTAATATTTCATTTGTTATGGCTAAAATAGCCTATTTTGTCTTTTGTGACTATTTTAGCCACAAACCATTTTCCCAAACGGACCCTTATGAATCACTTTTTGGGACAACCCAGTGAAACTTCAAGTGGACTACCTACTATATGGAGCCCAAAATGATATGAATAAATAATAAATTTTACACACAAGTCTTAATTTATAAATTTATACTCTATTAAATCTTAATTAAGATTTTTTTAATTTTAAAGTTCTATTAAATTTTTAATAATAGGAATTGTTCTTCAAAATAATGATTATTTATCATTTATGATTATATATAAAGGAATATGATGATTTAATATTTATTTTGATTTTTAAAACTTTAAAATTATCAACTTTCAAATTGAAAAAAAAATAAAAATAATAATTATGTACAAAAAAAAAAATTTAATTTTTTTTGAAAAAATTGAAAAAACTGAATTATTTTTTTGTATAAAACTGAAAATTTTGTATCTAAGTAGGATAATGATGATGGAATATTGATATACAAAACTTAAAAAAAAATAATAAAATAAAATAAATAAATAAAATTAAATAAAATTAAAATTAAAATAAAAATTAATAACGTTCTCAATTTTAAAACTAGAAAGAATTGATAATATTCTCAGTTTTATTGGATAGTTGAATCAAACTAATAAGTAGAAGGGTAAAAACGTTTAATTTCATACTCTGTTTTTTTTTTCCTCAGTTAGTGAAATAATTATCTGAAATATTACTATGCAAAATTTATAATGTTCTTAGTTTTAAAAATTAGAAAGAAAAATAAACTAATAATATTCTCAGTTTTACTAAGTAGAATGTATTGGTTCAAAAAATCTTAGATAGGACCTAAATTACCATAACATTTGTAAATAGGATTTTTAGATAATTAATTCTAAATAAAATGGGTTACTATATGTTCTTTTGCTTATGTGCATAAGGAAATTTTATTAATCACAACTTAAAAAACATAAATTATATACATTCCTATTTTAATTACTGAATTTAAACAATAAATTTGAGTCGTTAAAGATTATTTTGATTGTAATATAAGTTACTATAATGGTGTCATTATTAACATTAACGTAACTAATTCTAATTTGATAATTTATTAATCTCACTATTATAATAGCCTATAACTAGTCACCAAAATAATTTATAATTAACACTAATTTGAATCATAATTTATATATAGTTATGCGAGGGTTATTTTTGCACAATTAATATCCAAAACCTAATGATCTCTCAAAGCGATCCATTCAAAACAATATATAAAAGCAACTTCTCAGCCTTCATAGAATTACTTTATGATGATGGTAAAAGAACAAAATAAGAGTTTTTGCACACAGTAATAAAAACATAATACTTGCACTGTAGAACTAGTTCTAAAACATAATTTTCCTCATTAAATAGGGCAAAATTTATTTTATCCCTGTGGTTTAGCCCTATAGCACTTTACTTCCATGTTTACCCCTCGTATGGTTTTAAATTAAAATGCAACACCTAACTTTGTTAACAAAATTAGAAATTTATTATTTTACCCTCTTGAATCAATGTGTCAACTCATTATTTATACACACGTTTACACAAAAGATTATACTAAGTTAACTCATAATATACATAATTATTTATATATTTACATCAAATTGGGGTACACATACACAGATTTACATATGCACAAGTTTACATGTAATTTCCCTACATATATATATATATATAAGTTTATTTATACACAAGTTTTTATATATGTATATATATATAATCAATTGGGTATTGATTTGGTTGGGTATTGATTAGTCTAACCATAGTCAATAGGGAAAGTTCGGGACAAAAAACAACCACTCTATTCTTTATTTCAAAATATCTTGTTCATGATCTTCCACTTGATTTGATTAATGCTAAGCGTAATCAAATTGGTTGCTGAGAAACCATTGATAAAATGAAAGAAAAATAAGATCAAAATTGTACGTCCCTCCTAGATTCTCACCATCAGACATCTATGGTGGGACACGACGAATCAAAAAGTGGAGATTGAAGTATAGTCACAGTAACATGCAGGGTAGATGTCTGATGATGATTGCAGCACATGACGTCATCTTTTTATTCACCATATTTGCAACCGGATGGTGACAGTAAGGTGGCTGGATGTTAGGGGGGTGATTGGGGTGTTTTTATGATTAGAGTTGAAGATAATAAGGGTTTTTTAATGAAGACGATGAAGTTAAGGGCAAAATTGTATTTTTATATCATATTTGGCTTTTTTAAATTGATTTAATTTCTTGTCAACTTGAATTTATGAACTTTGTCAATTTGGACGGAAATATTAACGGTAGGGAGGTAAATTGTAAAACAATCAAAATAATAAGCGGTGATTGACTATTTTTAAAATATAGAGGAATAAAAAGTAATACTATGGACCTTGAATTTTAACTTAGCTCGAATGGCTCGAATTTTATCTTGTCGATCGTCCATCCGGTCATCCGCACTACAAGAAAAGCATTTTCAGTGACTTAAAAATCGCCTTTGGTCGCTGAAAGTAGCATTTTCAGCGACTAAAAAAGCATTAGTAGCCAAAAGTGAAGACTTTTGGCGACTAAAAAAATTTAGTAGCCAAATGTATAGGTTTTGGCGACTAAAAATCTATTTGGTTGCCAATATATGGCTTTTACCGACTAAAAAAATTTTAGTAGCCAAAAGTAAGGACCTTTGGTGACTAAAAAAAATTTAGTAGCCTAAAGTGAGGCATTTTGTGACTAAAAACATGTTTAGTAGCCAAAAGTGAGGCTTTTACCGACTACAAACATTTTAGTAGCCAAAAGTAAGGACCTTTGGTGACTAAAAAAAATTTAGTAGCCTAAAGTGAGGCATTTGGCGACTAAAAACATGTTTAGTAGCCAAAAGTGAAGCTTTTTGGCGACTAAAAAGAAGTTTAGTCGCCAAAAGTGGTAATTTTAGCCCGGGAATTTTATTTTTTAACGACTAAAAAATAATTAGTAGCCAAAAGTATAGAATTGGCGACTAAAATTATGTTTAATTGTCAAAAGTGGTCTCTTTTTTTTTTCTACTAAATAATTTATTTTTAAATAAATTATGTTTAATAAAAAATAATTATGTTTATATATATACTTTTATATTAATACGGGTGTATGTATTATATAAATAATATATGTTGCATATATAATCATATTGTGTTATGGAGGCGTAGTGGAAAGAGTGTGTTGTATAAGATTTATGGTGTGGGAGGTTGATGGTGCAAATCTCCACAGGAGCATAGCGGTAATTTTTTTTTTTTTTCACAAATAAGCTTTTGGCGACTAAAATGTTTGGTCGCCAAAAGCTTGAGTATTGGTGACTAAAATAATAGTCGGCAAATGTATAATTTAAAAAAATATAATTGACTATTGGCGACTAAAACATTAGTCGGTAAATGTATAATTTAAAAAATATAATTGACTATTGGCGATCAAAAATAAAAAATATAATTGACTATTGGCAACTAAAACATTAGTCGGTAAATGTATAATTTAAAAAATATAATTGACTATTGGCGACCAAAGTTTTGGTCGCTAAAGACTTGTTTTTTGGCGACAAAAAGTTTTCAGTCCCCAATACCTTTCCCGACTGTTTTCTGGCGACCAAACCGGCGACTAAAAAATTTAGTCGGGGAAACTAAAAAATCGACTTTTGGCGACTAAAAATTTAGTCGCCAAATGTGTTTTTTCTTGTAGTGCCGGCTGGTTGTCCTTTAAAAAGGCTAACAGCTACGATCGACAAGGTGATAATCGCGGTAGACAAGTGGTTCACGCGATCATACGACTGGTAAACACAAATTCGAGTCATTCGAGACAGCTCAATTCGAAGCACCAAAAATTTGTGAAGAATGAAATACTCTGTGATCATACCACAAGAGGTTCAATGAATTTTATCCCATTAAATATAAAGTTTATTACATAAACATGAAACATTCATGAATCAATCAGATAACATAAGTGTGCAAAACCATAGATCATAATTATTTTATTGTATGAAACAATTAATACAAAGTTTGATTAGAAAGGGACATATTCAGACCAGGGAGTCTGAAGAAATCCCTCGTATCATTATTTCGTGTATCAATCAGATAACATAAGTGTGCAAAACCATAGATCATAATTATTTTATTGTATGAAACAATTAATAAAATAATATATAGTTTGATTAGAAAGAGACATATGCAGACCAGGAGTCTGAAGAAATCCCTCATATCAGTATTTCATGTATCAATCAGATAACATAAGTGTGCAAAACCATAGATCATAATTATTTTATTGTATGAAACAATTAATAAAATAATATATAGTTTGATTAGAAAGGGACATAATCAGACCAGGGGAGTCTGAAGAAATCCCTCATGTCAGTATGCTTTGGTGCTTATTTGGGATAATTTAAAAAAGATAAAACTTTAAAAAGTCATTAAAAAACTAAAAAAAAATTATATTATTCACAAATATTGGGCGGAAAATTGTGACTTAAAATTAGATGGTAAAAAGAAAAAATTGCCCTTGCTTTTGTCCCTTCCTTTGACGTGCACAGGTGAAAAAAAAAATGCAAAGTGCACTTACATAGTGATGGACACAATTCACTGACATACCCGAAAGCAAATGTACATGTCAAAAGAGTAGTTCGATAATTTTGGTATTTCAAATAATATTTTAATACATATTTTTTAGTAAAAAGTTAAAAAATTATTTCAAACAGCCATCTTTTTTTTCTCTACTTTTTTAGTTAAAAAGTCAAAAAGTACACTAATATGTACAATCTGACGGTTGAAATATCATCATCTGGGTAACAAGATCTTGGCAATATGTTAAAATGAAAAATGATTGGAAGCTCTAATAAAATAGCTCTAATGAATTCTAATGGAAGTGAACCCATCATGATGTGATATTTTGACCTTAGTTTTTTTTTTTTCAACAATGATACATCCCTCTGAATGAAGAAGTTCTAATGAGCTCTAATGACATGGAAAATAAAAAAAATAAAAATGTTTGAGAGCACTAAAATTGAAGCTCTAATGAGTGCTCTACTTATGTGGCAGTAAGCTCCACTCATGAATGATTTAATATAGAGAAATGCTTTAGACCACTAATTAGTGGTGGCTCTACCCACTACCACAGTGTGTTTATGCCCTTTTTTTTTTTTTTTTTTTTCCAATTGCCACCTCACTAGTGGTGGGATTAGTGATGGCAAATTAGTGGTCTATAGCATTGCTCTTTAATATATATGTCTTTTTTTTTTTTTTTGGCTTCATGCCACATCATTAGAGTCATTGTTAGAGCTCCAAATTTAGAGCTATAAATCATTGCTCAAAATCTAATTCCATTTTGAATGAATCATTTTATCTTTAATTTATATCCAATATCTTAATGAATGTTTTCAACCGGACTAAATTGACATAGTAGCAAAAATTAAGAAAAAAATTGATACAATTGAAATTACAAATATCAAATTGATACAGGTGTTTGGTAAAGTTTTTAGAGTCTTTATTCAGAAAAATTAACAAAAATTACTTTGATAAAATAAAAAATTTAAAAACACACTATTTTCATATGATTTTCTATTTTTGAATTATTTTTTATACGCGAGGGTTATTTTTGCACAATTAATATCAAAAACCTAATGATCTCTCAAAGCGATCCATTCAAAACAATATATGAAAGTAACTTCTCAGCCTTCATAGAATTACTTTGTGATGATGGTAAAAGAACAAAATAAGAGTTTTTGCACACAGTAATAAAAACATAATACCTGCACTGTAGAACCAGTTCTAAAATAAAAACATAATTTTCCTCGGGGCAAATTTTATTTTATCCCTGTGGTTTAGCCCTATAGCACTTTACTTACTGGTCTGCCCCTCGTGTGGTTTTAAATTAAAATGTAACACCTGACTTTGTTAACAAAATTAGAAATTTATTATTTTATCCTCTTAAATCAATGTGTCAACTCATTATTTATACACACGTTTACACAAAAGATTTTACTAAGTTAACTCATAATATAAATAATTATTTATATATTTACATCAAATTGGGGTACACATACACAGATTTACATATGCACAAGTTTACATGTAATTTCCCTACATATATATATATATACAAGTTTATTTATACCCAAGTTTTTATATATGTATATATATAATCAATTGGGTATTGATTTGGTTGGGTATTGATTAGTCTAACCATAGTCAATAGGGAAAGTTCGGGACAAAAAACAACCACTCTATTCTTTATTTCAAAATATCTTGTTCATGATCTTCTACTTGATTTGATTAATGCTAAGGGTAATCTAGTTGGTTGCTGAGAAACCATTGATAAAGGGGGTGTTTGGTGCAGCTTTTTTGAGCCAGCTTATGGCTTCTGGCTTTTAAAAAGTTATTTTGGACTGTTTGGTTAAACTTATTTCAAACAGCTTCTGATTCTACCAGCTTATTTTAAGTCAAAAAAGCTGATTCCGAGAAGCTGCTCACCCCCTGCTTCTGATTATCAGCTTCTGCTGTGAACATGTTAATTCACGGTTATACTCTTAGATTTTTTTATTTTTTATTTTTTTAAAAATAGAAAAAGACTCAAATGGACTATAAAATATTATTATTACTTTTTATGAAAAATGTAGATAAATAGTGAATAATAAAAAATAAAAAATAATTGAAAAAGCTACTTCACAGCTTATTTAACAAACACTACTCAGCAACTTAAATCTATAATCCAACAGCTATACCAAACAGATTAACAGCTTCTGATTAAAGTCATAATCTATAATCTATTAAGCTATAAGCTATAATCTGTTTGAACAGCTACACCAAACAGCACCAAAATTGAAAGAAAAATAAGATCAAAATTGTACGTCCCTCCCTGATTCTCACCGTCAGACATCTATGGTGGACATGTCGACAATCAAAAAGTGGAGATTGAAGTATGGTCACAGTAACATGTAGGGTAGATGTCTGACGATGATTGTAGCACATGACGTCATCTTTCTATTCACCATATTTGCAACCGGATGGTGACAGTAAGGTGGTTGGATGTTAGGGGGGTGATTGGGGTGTTTTTATGATTAGAGTTGAAGATAATAAGGGTTTTTTAATGAAGAAGATGAAGTTAAGGGCAAAATTGTATTTTTATATCATATTTGGCCTTTTAAATTGATTTACTTTCTTGTCAACTTGAATTTATGGACTTTGTCAATTTGGACGGAAATATTAACGGTAGGGAGGTAAATTATAAAACAAACAAAATAATAAGGGGGTGATTGACTATTTTTAAAATATAGAGGAATAAAGAGTAATACTATGTACCTTGAATTTTAACTCAGCTCAAATAGCTCGAATTTCATCTTGCCGATCGTCCACCTGGTCATCCGGCTGGTCGTCCTTCAAAAAGGCAAACAGTTACGGTCGACAAGGTAATAACCGTGGTAGACAAGTGGTTCACCCGGTCATCTTACTGGTGAACACAAATTCAAGTCATTCGAGACAGTTCAATTCGAAGCACCAAAGATTTGTGAAGAATAAAATACTCTGCGATCATACCACAAGAAGTTCAATGAATTTTATCCCATTAAATATAAAGTTTATTACATAAACATGAAACATTCATGAATCAATCAGATAACATAAGCGTGCAAAACCATAGATCATAATTATTTTATTGTATGAAACAATTAATAAAATAATATACAGTTTGATTAGAAAAGGACATATTCAGACCAGGGGAGTCTGAAGAAATCCCTCATATCAGTATACTTTGGTGCTTGTTTGTGACAATTTAAAGGAAAAAACATGGTATCTCGAATTGGAGGGGGCTCGAATAGCTTGAATGGGTGTTGGTCGGTCGTCCACCCAGATGACCGGTCAGACGTCCGCCCGATCGACCAGGTGGAAGATTGTCTACTGCGCCAAACGACCAGCCGAACATCCGCCCGGATGATCTGCAAGGTGAATTTCGAGTCATTTTAGCCAACCTCATATTCGAGCTACCAAGCATTGCTTTAATTTTAAAAAGATAAAAATTTAAAAAGTCATTAAAAAAGCAAAAAAAATTATACTACTCACAAATATTGGGCAAAAAATTGTGGCTTAAAATCAGATGGTAAAAAGACAAAATTGTCCTTACTTTTGTCCCTTCCTTTGACATGCACAGGTGAAAAAAAATATTTTAAAAAATGTACACAATTCACTGATTTAAATATTTAAAAATATTTAAAAAATATTTAAAGGCAGAGTGCACTTATATAGTGATGGACACAATTCACTGACATGCCCAAAAGCAAATGTACATGTCAGAAGGGTAGTTTGGTAATTTTGGTATTTTAAACAATATTTTAATACATATTTTTTAGTAAAAAGTTAAAAAGTTATTTCAAACAACCATCGTTTTTTTCTCTATTTTTTTAGTTAAAAAGTCAAAAAGTACACTTATATGTACAATCCGACGGTTGAAATATCATCATGTGGGTAACAAGATCTTGGCAATATGTTAAAATGAAAAATGATTGGGAACTCTAATAAAAGACCTCTAATGAATTCTAATGGAGGTGGACCCCATTATGACGTCATGTTTTGACCTTGATTTTTTTTTTTTTCAACAATGATACATCCCTCTAAATGAAGAAGTTCTAATGAGCTCTAATAACATAGAAAATAAAAAAAATAAAAAAACGAAAATGTTTGAGAGCACTAAAAGTAGAGCTCTAATGAGAGCTCTACTTATGTGGCAGTAGGCCCCACTCATAAACGATTTGATATATGTCTTTTTTTTTTTCATTTTTTCTTTTTTTTTTTGCTTCATGCCACATCATTAGAGCCATTATTAGAGCTTAAAATTTAGAGTTATGAATCATTACTCTTTTTATCATGGTAGGGCCCACCCCCAATTAAAGCTCCTTTATTAGAGCTCTAAGGCATTTTTTTTTTTTTTTTCTTGCCACATCATTAGAGTTCAATTAGAATTTCAAAATTAGGGGATATATCATTGCTCGTGTTAAAATACTTATCAAAGTTGAAACGATGAATTACACCGGTAATTTTTATAATTTTAATTATATTAATTTTATTTTTAAATTTTTTGTATTTTATCAACTTAGTCCAATTTTTATTTAAAAATTAAACTAATATCAAGTAAAAAATAGTCTATTTACTCTGATTAAGAAGTTAAAATCTAATTCCATTTTGAATGAATCATTTTATCCTTAATTTATATCCAATATCTTAATGAATGTTATCAACCGGACTAAATTGACATAGTAGCAAAAATTAAGAAAAAAATTGATACAATTGAAATTACAAATATCAAATTGACACAAGTGTTTGGTTAAGTTTTTAGAATCTTTATTCAGAAAAATTAACAAAAATTACTTTGATAAAAAAAAATTAAAAACACACTATTTTCAAATGATTTTCTATTTTTTAGAGAAGATATAATTTTTGAATTATTTTTTATATTTATGTATGTTAAATTAATTATTTTAAAAAATAAGTTTTGAAAACTCAATCAAACAATCATAACTAAAAATTATTTGCCAATTCTGTTGCAATTATAGGAGGGTCTACACAATTATGGTAGGATAAACTACAAACACACCCCTTAAAATTTGTTTAAAATACAAATTACTCTTTATAGTTTTGGAAATTATATTTTGCCTCTTCAAATTCTAATTATATAACAAATGGTCTATTTATTATTAAATTATCAAGTCAATTAATAATTTTATTGATCTTATAAATAAATTTTAATTAATAATTTAAATAATTTTATTATTATATAAAAGAATAGTTAAAAATTAATTTTCTTTATTAATTATATTAAATAAAAAATTCTAATAAAAGAATATTTATAATTTCTAGGGAGAGTAATTTTGTATTTTAAAAGTGTATTTGTAAACTACCCATTACAATAAAGAAGAAAAAGACAGAATCAAAATAGTCACGTTCGTTCACATGCAACAGGAAGAAGGCTCCAACATTTTCGTAATTAAGAAATTATAATTAAACTGGCCATTTTAAAAGGATAATTATTTAGTAATTTCAGAATATAGACACGTGATATTTTATAGTATTATGATTAATAAAAAAAGTAAATACGTGAAATATTATGTTAAGTAATTAAAAAATATCACGAAATATATTGAATGATGATTAATTAAAGAATACGAATACATAATATTTTGGAAACATCCTATAATTTCCCTTTTTAAAAGTACCTAACCCATGTGGAAGATGCCCCTTAATGAAACCGTTTGGACGCTCCTGCTTTCAATTTCAACTCTCACTAGACTAAACTATTGGGACATAATAATAATAATAATAATAATAATAATAATAATATTAGGAATATCAAATTTGTTACTAAATAAAGTATTAAATATCTCACATAAATATCGGGTTTATAATTTTGTGAATTTCACACCTATGTTAGCTATTTAGTAATTTATTAGATAAAAAATTTTAAATCTATAATTTTTTATTAAATAAATCACCAAATATAATAAATGATCAAATTTTCTAACAACAATGCTAGAGAGCTCTAAAAAGGCATCTCTAAACCCACCTCTAATGAGGTGGAAAAGGAAAAATAAAAAAAATAAAAAAAATCAAGACATATGATTGGCTGTGGCAGTGAGAGACCCACTGCCACATCACTAGTGGTACCTCTAAATTAGAGGTCCCAAGCATTTTTGATTTTCTAATAGTAAAATGCAAAATTTGGAAATGCTTAAAGCTGACTGTCAACTATTATTATTGTTTTACATCGCACATGGAGAGGGACCAATGACCCACCCAGGCCTTATCATTTGCCATTAATGGTGAGCCCTTTACAATCCATGCAAAGGAGAATAATATGGAAAATTTATAAAATAGAGGTACTGAGAGGGTAATTTATATGAAAATTGGGCCGAGCTGAGTAATAGGCGGTCATGGGCCGCAATACAAAGGGCCGAAGTAAAATGGCGATTTAAGTTACTCCGGTCTTGTGGATGCTTTGAAGTTAGCCCGGTCCATGTTGAAGTTAGACCGGTCTAAAGATGTTAGTTCGGTCTAACCATGCCATGAGTTGTACAAGAGAAGCCGAAGTACGAGTAGTAGAAAGAAGAGCCGAATTGAGGGTGGTTCGGCCTATTCTGCGGCTAAGCATAGTCATGTTTACTTCGGTCATATTGGAGTCCAGCGAGGGAATGTTACTTCGGTTGTATGGCATCTTGCCGGAGTAAAACCATCTGACTTGGTTTAAGCAGTGAGGGGGGTGTTAAAGAATAAGCATGATCTTTCAGGAGTATGAATCCTAGAAGGACTCTATATGGAGTAGTAAGAGTCCTACTAGGGTTGTGCCACACGAAACCTATAAAAGTTCACAAACATCACCTATGGAGAGGTAACACAACTTTGATTCCTGAATATACAGAGCTTTTGCCTATTTGTCTTGTTGGCTGACTTAGGCATCGGAGAGGTTTCCGGCACACACCCGCCGGCCAGCTCACGTTTGTGTTTTCAGGTAGTGGAACGACGTCGTACGGAGGAGCGTGGACTTGATCAACAGGATTATACGAGAAGGTGTATTTCTTTCCCGTACAATTGGCGCCGTCTGTGGGAATTCAGACAAGAACAAAACCTCTTGATCAAACTTTTCCTCTTAAGAATCAATGGCGCACAACGAAGAGTTGCCACAGTCTGCCATCGACGGACTAACACCAGAAGGAGGTGCAAGGTGCGAAGGTCTACCTCTCGTCCCTCCTATGGCGGAATTGGAGCCACAACGGAATCCCAGGAGGGATAGAAGGGAAAGAAGGCGGACTAACAGCCCTCGTCACTCTCGTTCACAGAGCCCAGAGAGACAACGGCGAAGGATCGATCCTCAAACTCTGGAGGACCGTGTGAAGGAACAAGACAAATTGATACGACGAATGGCGGCGGATATGAAATCTCTAAAGCGTCAGATGAAAGGCAAAGAAGTGGCGACAGGAGAGGGGTGCAAAGGCAAGACGCCCCCTCGCCACTCGGAAGATCGTAGTAGACGTACCACACCGTCCCAAGCGCAGAGTAAAAGCCTCAGGACAGGCGACACTCAATCCAGGACTTCCAGGACTCGTCACTCCAGGTCTAAGAGGGCGAGATCTGAGAGATCCTACACGGAAAGGAGCACTTATTGGCCTTCACATACGCACCAAACAAGGTCCAGACAGACGGAGTTGCCCAGATCGTCCGACCTACGAACCGTGCTAGAAGAGAAGGCACGATGGAGGGAAGACGCCAGGGCACACGATCCGCATAGAGTTTCTGCCTTACAGCGGTTGGCTCCTCGGACGCACGGAAGCGTCGAGGTTGGAATGCCAATACCGCGCCCTGCCTACGAACCAACAGACAAGGCATTGGCGAGGCTGCAAACCTCACCGTTCGTTCCGGCAATAGAGAACGCACCCCTACCATCAGGCTTCCTTCAACCCAAATTTAATACATATGAGGGGAAGACAGACCCCTACTCACACTTAAGCCACTTTCGCCAGGTCATGGCTGTATACCGGCGAAACGAGGCTTTAATGTGCATCCTCTTCCCATCAAGCCTTGGCGACCTAGGCTTGACTTGGTTTGAAAAACTTCCAGAAGGCAGCATAGCCTCCTGGGCACAATTGGCGGAAGCATTTGTAACAAGGTTCCGAACAAACACTAAAACCCCAGTGGAGATCGACCAGTTACTCTCCATCGACATGGGCGACAAGGAAACCTTACGATCTTACAACAGTCGTTACTGGGAGACATTCAACCAGATTGGGGATTGTCCCACCAATCTGGCCATTGCACAGTACAAAAAAGGACTTCCAGTCGGAAACAGACTAAGGGACTCGATCACCATGACGCCGCCCCTCACCATGGAAGCCTTGATGGAGAGAGTGCATCAGCACATCAGGGTGGAGGAGGATGGCGCACGTGCCAAAGCAAAATCTAGCACAAGCACAGTACCAGAAAAGAAGGCCTCAGTAAAGGTCAACGCGGTAGATCGTCCAAACAAAAACGGACGTAGCAGGCGGGACAATGGAGAGGACCAGGATAAAAGATGGTTAAGAGTCCGCACTGCCATAACCACGGTCTTCAAGAAACCGATCTACCGAATACTTAGTGAGATTCGAGACGAGCCTTTCGTCAAGTGGCCAGCCAAGCTAGGCGAGGCTCAGAAAGATTACGACGACAGGTCACGGTGCACCTTCCATAAAGAAAAGGGGCACCGCACTGAGAACTGCACGCCATTGAGACAGCACTTGGAGGAATTGGTTGCAACAGGACACCTCGACAAATACATTGAAGGAGGGGCGCAACCAGCCCCCCAGGACCATAACAACCCCAACGGAATGCGAATCGACGCCCTACCTCAAGGCATTATCAACGTGATACATGGAGTCTTTAAACCTGAGCGTGTATGCAAGCTCAGAGGATCAATCAAAAAGGCTGAGCACTTAAGAGAGGTGCTAAGTGCCCAACCTGCAGTCAAGAAGGGGAAGACTGAGGCCACAAATGTCATGTCTTTTTCAGACAAGGACTTGGACAGAATATACTGCCCCCACAACGATGCCTTGGTTGTAACTCTCCGAGTCAAGGATTTTGACGTCAAGCGGATTCTGATAGACCAGGGTAGTTCATGTGAAATAATGTACTACGAAACATTCAAACAATTGAAGTTGCAAGATAAAGACTTGGCACCTGCCGTATCTCCCCTGATCGGATTCAACTCCATGCCAGAATGGCCAGTCGGCAAGATTATCCTTCCAGTCAGAGCAGGAAGCGTGACTAAACAAGTGGAGTTCTGGGTGTTGAAAGTCCCATCCACTTACAACATCATCTTAGGCAGAACATGGCTGCATGCCATGCGATCAGTGGCATTATCCTACCACCAAGTAATGCGGTTCCCCAACGACACCGGAGTAATAGAAGAAGTCTATGGCGATCAGATCATGTCAAAGCAGTGCTTTGTCACGGTGAATGGCAGCCGCGCCGCGAAGGGATATGTTCATTCGATGGAAGAACCTGAGAGTAATGAACTATTTGCAGACGTCGGCAAAGCAGCTAATCAGAAAGCAGTGGAAGACTTGGTAGACGTAAGAATAGATGAAAAGAACCTGGATAAGTTCTTTTTGATCGGTTCGTCGTTGTCCAGCACAGAGAGGTTAGAGGTCTTGGAATTTTTGACTTCTAACATCGAAGTGTTTGCCTGGACTCCATACGACATGCCAGGCATTGACCCAAACTTCATCTGTCACCAACTCAACGTCCACCCATCCGCCAGACCAATCATTCAGCGGACTCGCAGATCGGCGCTCCACCACGCCGAGATAGTGGCGGAAGAAGTGGGAAACCTACTGGAGGCAGGAGCAATTAGAGAGGTGCACTACCCAAGATGGATCTCTAATACAGTGGTGGTACCCAAGAAGAATGGTAAATGGCGTGTCTGTGTCGACTACAAAACAGTCAACAAGGCATGCCCTAAAGACAGTTTTCCCTTGCCACGGATAGATCAACTAGTAGACCTAACGGCGAGGCACAACCGACTTAGCTTCCTGGACGCATACAGAGGCTACCACCAAATCGCCATGCATGAACCAGACCAAGAGGTCATATCATTCACAACTCCAAGAGGACTATACTGCTACAAGGTCATGTCCTTTGGCCTGAAAAACGCAGGGGCGACATTCCAGAGAATGGTCACCAAGATGTTCGAGCCATTGTTAGGCAAAAAAATGGAGGCTTACATCGACGATATGGTGGTCAAGAGCAAGGATGAGAATAACCATATCAAGGACCTAGGCGAGTTGTTTGAGATCCTGAAGAAGCATAAGTTACGCCTTAACGCGTCGAAGTGTGCATTCGGAGTAGGATCTGGCAAATTCCTGGGCTTCCTGGTGACCAACCGGGGTATTGAGGCAGACCCATCTCAGATCAAGGCGATTCAGGATCTGGAGAGACCAAACTCAGTAAAAGAAGTGCAGCATCTCACCGGCATGGCAGCTGCGCTCAATCAATTCATAAGCAGGTCGTCAGACAGACTGCGACCATTCTTCCATGCTTTGAAATCCAAGTTTGAATGGGACGAAGAATGCGACCAAGCTCTGGAAAGTTTGAAGGAATACATGTCTTCTCCACCACTACTTGTAACACCAATTCCTGGAGACGAACTCTTCCTGTACCTGGCAGTCTCGTAGCACGCAATCAGCGCAGTGTTGGTCCGTGCAGAAGGAATCCAGCACCTGCCCATCTATTATGTTAGCAAGACATTGCTAGGCGCCGAAACAAGGTATTTTCCACTGGAAAAACTGGCATTGGCCTTGATGATGGCCTCAAGAAAGTTGTCGCACTACTTTCACGCCCACACTATAGTTGTCCTCACAGCCTTCCCATTAAAAGCATTGTTTGAAAGGGCTAACTTCTCTGGGCGAGTCTTGAAGTGGGCAGTTGAGTTAGGGCAGTACGACATCAAGTTCCAACCCAGAACCGCAATAAAGGCACAAGCATTGGCAGATTTTGTCGCAGAGTTCGCTCCTGGAAGTCATCATATCTGCCCAGTCGACCTGACTGAATCAACCGAACTAGGGATGGAAGTTGACGTCGGAATAACGCAACCCCTAGTACTGGTTACTCAATCAGGCCCCACGGCAGACCAGAGTAAAGCAAGAAAGGAAGAAACAAACCATGCTATACCAAGTCCAGACTCGCCAACAAACAAAGACTTGGTACAATCAGATAGCAAGGGGCAAACA
Organism: Camellia granthamiana; assembly: GCA_036172215.1. Lineage (NCBI taxonomy): Eukaryota > Viridiplantae > Streptophyta > Magnoliopsida > Ericales > Theaceae > Camellia > Camellia granthamiana. The sequence goes on from JAXFYN010000118.1 coordinate 698,789, forward strand.
GCAAGCATGGACTTTGCAGAAGACACCAGCAACACGAAAGATCCCAAGGCATCATCTGACCCCTCCACTTGCTGGAAGTTGTTCGTCGGAGAGATGTGGAAACTCTTCGTAGATGGAGCATCCAACCGGCATGGAGCAGGACTTGGCATAGTCCTCATCTCTCCAGACGGCCTAGTAGTGGAGCAGGCAGTCAACCTTGGTTTCCCAGCATCAAATAACGAAGCGGAGTATGAAGCGCTTCTAGCAGGTCTCAAATCAGCATTCTACATGAAGGCCACCGAACTAATGGTTTACAGCGACTCACAGCTGGTGGTAAACCAAATTTCAGGCGACTATGAAGCAAAGGATGACAGAATGGCTAAGTACCAAGAGTTGGTCAGAACAGAGATCAAGAAGTTTGAAGTGGTGAGGATAAAACAGATCGGCAGAGAAGAAAACAGCAGAGCGGACGAACTAGTAGGCTTCGCCTCAATGGCAGATACCTCAATCCCTCATCCACTACTGATCGACTACCTGCCTAGACCAAGCATTAAAGACCCAGAAGCAGAAGAGGTATGTTGCACCGATCTAGGCCCCTCTTGGATGGACCCCATTATATTGTTCCTAAAAGATGGCACATTACCGGAAGAAAAGAAAGAAGCCAACAGAATAAGAGCAAAGTCGCAGCGATTTTGGCTCTCTCCATCCTTGGCATTGTATAAAAAGTCGTTCTCAGGACCTTACCTAAAGTGTGTGCACCCCAGCAAAGTGGAAGCATTCCTGTTCGAAATACATGAGGGTGTATGCGGCAGCCATCAAAGAGGAAGATCACTAGCATACAGAGCAATCTCGCAAGGATATTGGTGGCCATACATGCAAGCAGATTCAGAGAAATATGTCAAAAAGTGCGAAAAATGCCAAAAGTTCGCACATCAAATACACCAACCTGCCAGAGAACTTTTACCTCTCACTAGCCCATGGCCCTTCGCAATGTGGGGCTTAGACATAGTGGGACCACTTCCAACAGCACCAGGTAACAGAAAGTTCTTCCTTGCAGCAACCGACTACTTCACAAAGTGGGTGGAAGCAGAAGCCTTGGCCTCAATCAAGGAAAAAGATGTGAAGAAGTTTGTTTGGCAGAACATCATCACTCGATTTGGCATACCAAAGGCACTAATCTCAGACAACGGCACTCAGTTCGACGGCAGAATTTTCAGATGCTTTTGTGAAGAATACAAAATAGAGTTCTACAATTCTACACCGGCATATCCCCAAGCAAATGGTCAGGCGGAGGCATCGAACAAGGTAGTCTTGGATGGATTGAAGAAAAGGTTAGAGAAAGCCAAAGGCAAGTGGGCAGAAGAACTCCCTCATGTTTTATGGGCTTACCGCACCACACCTCGGCGATCGACAGGAGAAACACCATTCTCCTTAGCTTATGGCATGGAAGCGGCCATCCCATTAGAAGTTGGCCTCCCCACAATTCGGAGCGAAAACTTTGACCCAGACTTAAATGGCGAACCCATAACATTAGAGCTTGACCTTGCGGAAGAAAGAAGAGACAGAGTATTGGTTCACATCGCCTCCTACCAACAAGAGTTGTCCAGAAAGTATAACAAAACAGTGCATCTAAGGCAATTTAAGATCGGAGATTGGGTGCTACGCAAAGTGATGGGAAACACCTTGGTTCCAGGAGATGGCAAGTTGGGGCCTAATTGGGAAGGACCTTACAAAGTGGTCGGACTAGCAGGCAAAGGGGCATACCACTTAGAAGATAAGGACGGCAAAGCAATTCCTAGGCCATGGAACACTGCTAATCTCAAGTTGTTTTATTTCTAGTTTTTTTTAAGTATATGTAATTTTTTACTTTCTCAATAAAACAAGTCGATTATTTTCAGCATAATTGTTTTCAGTAGAAGATAACTTTAGTGAGTTAGGAGCATTGTAAACATAGTTGGCCGGAATAACCAACTATGCACCTTCCTAAGCTCAGGATAAGGATCCAGGCTGCAGGACGTTTAGTCAGAATAACCAAACATTTTATTCTAAGTTGGTTGGAAAAACTAACTTAGAGGTTGGCTGGATTAAACCAACACCCTTCCTAAGCCCCGGATAAGGATCCAGGCTGCAGGATGTTTGGTCGGAAATAACCAAACACTTTATTCTAAATTGGCTGGAAAAAACCAACTTAAAGGTTGGCTGGATTAAACCAACTCCTGTTACTCTTCGGCCGAAGTAAGTTTATGGCTAAAGAGTGGTTGGCTGGATTAAACCAACTCCTGTTACTCTTCAGCAGAAGTAAGTTTATGGCTGACGAGTGGTTGGCTAGATTAAACCAACTCTTGTTACTCTTCAGCCGAAGTAAGTTTACGGCTGAAGAGTGGTTGGCTGGATTAAACCACTCTTCAGCCGAAGTAAGTTTACGGCTGAAGAGTGGTTGGCTGGATTAAACCAACTCTTGTTACTCTTCAGCCGAAATAAGTTTAAGGCTGAAGAGGGGTTGGCTGGATTAAACCAACTCTTGTTACTCTTCAGCCGAAGTAAGTTTACGACTGAAGAGTGGTTGGCTAGATTAAACCAACTCTTGCTACTCTTCAGCCAAAGTAAGTTTAAGTCTGAAGAGCGGTTGGCTGGATAGGCCCAATTTTAGTTACTCTTCAGCCGGAGTAATTGTGTCGGCCAAAGAGTGGTTGGCTAGTAAGTCAGGTTAACCAACCAAAACCGGAGTACGGTATCCCAGTTGAAAATATTGCAAGAAAGTAAACCAAAATAGCAGATGGAGTAATAGTAAGCAAGGCAAGTGCAAGCACACAAATCAAAACCGGAATAAGAGTTCAGCACAAAAGAAAATTTTCATTAACAAGATCAAAAGGGTCTTCATTACAGAACAGGGGACTCAGCCCGGTTACAAGTTTGTTTTTCTAAAACAAAGAACAGAGAAAAATGAAAATCAGTTGAAGAGATCATCAATTTCGGCATCAAAGCCAACGTCAGCATCTACTCGAAGTCCGGTTTGAGGTGGGAGCTCGGTTTCAGCTTGGACCTCGGTATCAACTGTTAGCACGGTGTCAGTCGGCAGCTCATCAGTTAGGTCTTCAACTGCTGGCTCCAGCCGAGCTGATTGATCGTTGGCTTGCTCGTTGATGACCGGAGTGTCAGTAGGCTCGTCTTCATCTTCATCATCATCATCAGAGCCTAAGCCTGAGAGAAATTGCTTTTGAAGATCGGCAGCGTACTGCGCCAATGAAGCCGGAATAGAATACTTAGGAGCATTATAGACCTCGGTTTCAGGCCCACAGCAGAGCTGCTCCACCGCACTCCTCCAGCCACACTTGAAGAAAAGATCCTTGGCGGCTTCGCACTGCTGGGTATAAGCGTCCTCCGCATTCTTGAAACCTCGCTTTTCGGCAGCTTTCATGCCCTCCTTCAGTTGGGCTATCTCGGTATCTTTTTTCTTTTCAATCTTCGCCAGCTGGCGCAGGTACTTGTCCTTTGTCTCAATGGCAACCTTTTGCTTTTCGGCTTCGGCCGAACTAACTAGTTCGGTCAGTCGGCCGTTCTCAGATTGTAGCTCGGCCAATTGCTTTTTGGCCTCCTCTAGCTCGGTCGATTTTGCTTCGACTTCTGCCATGGCCTGCCTCGTATTTCTTCTAAGCTCCAGCACTTTCCTGTGTGTGATGTGGTTTTTCTGAATGGCCTGACAAAACATAGACTTCCATTGAGCAGAAGTGAAAGTTGGAAAAATTAGACAGATCAAAAAGGACAGTGCCACTTACCAGGATCATTGATTTTGTTGAAAACCGGATGGCCTTCAGTTCAGTGTTGAGTTGCTTTTGGTGGTGCTCCATGTCCTTGGGAAGGCATACACTCTTGGCTAGGTTGAAAGCCATCAAGTGATCCTTCTCAGTAACAACGGAGTCGGAATCCTGTATAGTTTGGTTCTGGAAGGTCAGTTCGGGAACCCACTTGGAGGAGGCACCTCGGTCAGAGTGCTCCGGTCGGGGGCTTTGTTGAGGGCTGGGAGGAGGACTAGGTGGCAGAATGGTCTCGTCCTCGTCAGCAAGCCGTCGCTCGGTTTGGCTAGTCCGGGCACGCTTGCTCGGACGAGAGAAGGAGGGCCGTTGGGATGGAAGTGCTACCACGGTTTCAGTGGTCTGCCCAGCTGGTGGTACATCGGCGGGATTGGTCGCGGTTAACAGGGCCTTCAGTCTACTTCTTTTTGCCATCTCTTGTTCGGCTGTGAGTGGGATTAGGTTTATCTGGGGCAAGGTTAGGTCCGGTTCTGGTGCGTCTTCTAGGAGAAAGTCGGTCACTCTCGCTTTTCGGCGACCACTGTATCTGTAGATCGGCTCGAAATTTAGAAGTTTAGCCCAACCTCTCTCTTTAACCCGTAGTGCGGCGCGGAGGGTATTGAGGTTGGGGTAGCTGTACAATGAATGGAGGAAAGCTGAGTCTGCAAAGAAAAATTCAACTGTTAGCTCGATTCAGAACGGAAGCCGAAATCAAAGAAAGGCACAAGAGAAAGCCGAAGTAGTTATACCGGGTTCTCCTTGTTTCCAGTTTATTCTTCGGCCAGGAATCTGGGCTTGATGATCTTCATAATTCCCAGATACCCAGAAAAAATCATCGTCGTTCAAGTCTTTATCCGGCGTATCTTTTATTATTTTCTCTCGGTTGCGACGTATTCTTAAACAATAAACCCAGCCCTCTTCTTTGGAACCTATGGAGTACTGGTGGAATATTTCGGTTAAACCGAGGTTGAGTCCTTCTTGTTGGTTTAGTGCGGCTACTCCCATTATGATACGATATGAATTGGTGGAGAATTGGGTTGGGCATAGTCGTGTTTGTCTAAGGAATTCGCAAATTAGTGGCTGGACTGGAAATCTTAGTCCGGTTTCTATAATTGAAAGGAGGGTGAAGGGGACGAAGCCTTCATTTCCCCACGGAGTTACATCTTTTTTGGCCAATATAAGTTGGACGTCGTCAGGGATGTTGTACTCCCTTCGGAATTCGGCTAGGCCTCCTGGGGTTTCTACCAAAAACCTATACTTCCCCATTTATTGTATAAATTACAGATAAATTATCTCGGTCAAAAGAATGTGGTCAGTAGCTCGGTTGAGTGCGCAGAGGAGTGCCTGGGCAACCTAAGTCTGCAAAGTGGAAAACAAGGTGTTAAGCACAGATCCTTGACCGTGCTACAAAATCAAAGCAAAGATAAAATTCCTACTTCGGCTGCGTGGTATGCTACAGGTTCTATATCGGTTCTAGCAAGGTGTTTGGTAGCTCGGTTTGGGCAGGGGTTGTTTATCTCGGTCTGAGCTACGGGTTTGTTACTCCGGTTAAGCCTATAGGGGCAGCTTTCTGAGTTCGGTTTAGGAACTAAGAAAGCTGGCTTAGCCCCAAGACTTAGTTCGGTTGAATGCCAAGGTATCCAGTTTGCTAAGTTCAGATTTATTCTGGTTCGTTTATGTCGGCTAAAGGTAAATCAGGAGATGACTTACTGAGACTACTGGTATATTCATAGGTTCCAGTTCGGTTAAAGTCTGAATAGATCTATGCCTAGCATAAACAGTGCCCTAGTTCGGTTGCTTTGTGGTTTTGAATCAAAATCTGTATTCTACAGGATATTATGTGTATTCGATATTCTATGGCTAAGTTTTTCAGGAACAGCACAAATGAAAGCAGAAAGGTGTTTTTCAAAAACAAACACCAAACAAACTACAATGGATTAAATGAATGCAGAAAGAAGAAAAACAGAACAGATTCCAACTGCTTACCAGATAAAAAAATAGAAGCATTGAAGCTGCAAGAAATGGTAGCAAAATCACGCAGTTTCTTTAGGAGCAACGTGGAGAACAGCAAGAGTTCGAAGAAAGAGAGAAGATGAGCAGTGTGAGGATGATTCAAAAATGAAAGGGTTGTTTTGTGTAAAAAGTAAAAAAAGGCGGGACTGTTCAAAAATTGCGAAGTACGAGGGCGGCGTTACAGTTGTGGATAGCAAATAAGAGCCTGCCACGTGTCATTGGAATACTGAACGATTCAGTTTCTTTGATTGAAAAGACGTTGTGACCAGATAAGAATAGCTCGGCTTGAGTTTAGCTCGGTTGGATAAGCTAAATGGTTTTTAGCTCGGCTGGAAAAGCTATAGGGTTTTAGCTTGGCTGGTGAAAACAAGGTAATCCCTATCATGCTACGCAGATGGAATTAAGGGGCAATTGAGAGGGTAATTTATATGAAAATTGGGCCGAGCTAAGTAATAGGCCGTCATGGGCCGCAATACAAAGGGCCGAAGTAAAATGGCGATTTAAGTTACTCCGGTCTTGTGGATGCTTTGAAGTTAGCCCGGTCCATGTTGAAGTTAGACCGGTCTAAAGATGTTAGTTCGGTCTAACCATGCCATGAGTTGTACAAGAGAAGCCGAAGTAAGAGTAATAGAAGGAAGAGCCGAATTGAGGGTGGTTCGGCCTATTCTGCGGCTAAGCATAGTCATGTTTACTTCGGTCATATTGGAGTCCGGCGAGGGAATGTTACTTCGGTTGTATGGCATCTTGCCGGAGTAAAACCATCTCACTTGGTTTAAGCAGTGAGGGGGGTGTTGAAGGATAAGCATGATCTTTCAGGAGTATGAATCCTAGAAGGACTCTATATGGAGTAGTAAGAGTCCTACTAGGGTTGTGCCACACGAAACCTATAAAAGTTCACAAACATCACCTATGGAGAGGTAACACAACTTTGATTCCTGAATATACAGAGCTTTTGCCTATTTGTCTTGTTGGCTGACTTAGGCATCGGAGAGGTTTCCGGCACACACCTGCCGGCCAGCTCACGTTTGTTTTTTCAGGTAGTGGAACGACGTCGTACGGAAGAGCGCGGACTTGATCAACATGATTATACGAGAAGGTGTATTTCTTTCCCGTACAGGTACTTTTATAAAATATTTATAAATTTATTAAAAAAATTATAATTTTAATTATTATAACTGATAAAGTTAACTATTGATTTATATATATATATTTAAATATGCATTGAATTGTAATTTTTCTAAATAATAATGATTCATTCAATGTAGTGAAGTCACCATATTCTTGGTATTATCTATGAAATTTTTTTGTGTTTATAATATTACATGCGTATTTGACATCTTTTATTTAAAAAAAAAAATTATATTATTGACTTTCCTTAAAGTTTACAACCAAAAAAAAAATGCAAGTTTTATAGTTATGGTTTAATTACATTCACAGAAGGCCTACGGGAGTCACGTGCTCTCCTCAATTTTGAATTTTTTTTGTTTTTATTCTGTAGTCATATATAAAATGTATTATTTTTTTCTTTTTTTTTTCTTAACATGTTCTTTGGCTAAGACTTTATTGTATTGTTCACAATAAGTAATTATTTGATATTGTAGAGGGTCAGAAAATTAAACTCCAAATTAAGTTTGGACCTAAGTGCTGAGGTCGCCCATTTAAGGCGACCAAGAATGACTAAAAGAGTATGGGCTAAAGCCCAAGAGAAGTGAGTCAACAGTGGGCCGAAGCTGATCCAACCCGCCAAGGGTCCGAACAGACTCCACAAAGGAAAATGCTTAGGTGAAGTTGCAGAGGCAACACATGTAGCAGTCAAGTTACAAAGGCAACTCATGCAGCGGTCTAGTTGCTGAGACACTTTGCCTCAGCACCGCCGTTCCCTAATATTTTTGGTTCTGCCACCATCTAAAGTTACTGAGGGAAAGAGAAAAGCCGAAGCAACTAAGTTGCAGAGGCCACACTTGTGACGGCCAAGTTACGAAGGCACTTTGTCTCGACGCCACCATTCCAAATATTGTCGGTACCACAGCCACTTGGAGTTGTTGAGGGAAGAAGAAAACCGAAACAACTAAGTTCCAAAGGCAGTACTTGTAGTGCCCAAGATGCAGAGGCATCTTTGGCGGCGCCGCCATCTCCAATATTGTCGATTCTGCCATTTGAACTTGTTGCGGGAAATGGCTGCCTCAACAACTACAGACCCTGCAACTGACTTGCGGAGGGAATATCCTGCTAAGGTGATAGCAACCATTGGAAGAAGCTTTCCCTCTACAAGTAGGGGCTAATGCTTGGTGCTGGTAGCAGGCCCCAAGGCATTACTATCCTAAGGTTGATAGCAGGCCCCAAAGTTCATTAGCTTGGCGCTGATAGCAGGCCCCAAGGCTTACTGGTTGGAGTTAATAGCAGGCCCAAAGATACCAGTATACCGCAACAACCCCGCGAAGATAGGAGTAGGACAGCCCGAGCGCAAGGAACTCCTTTTCCATTTACCCAGCCTTGGTTGCTCAGGCAAGACCAAGGAAGCCCCCTGGGGCTTGATACTGAGGCACAACATGGCTGATAGCAGGCTTGGTTGTGGCCTTCGCCCTGAGAAGCTGGGGAGTTTGTGGTTAGGTGGCTAAGGGTGGAGATTTCGTTGAGGTGAACACGAACATAGCCGATAGCAGGCTAATGGAGTCTTGAGAATGCATGTACTGGCCAAATAGAACTGAGAAGGCAAGTGCAGTTGCAAGGTTTACCGCTGCAAGTACACTTGCTAAGGTTCAGGATGAAAAGGCAAGTGCAACGGCAAACACTCCCGCCGCAACTGCACTTACAAAGGCTCAAAAAGGAGTTGCAGCGCCAAACACTCCTGTTGCAACTACACCTGCTGAGGTTCAAAAAGATAGTTGCGGAGGCAAACAGATAATGCACAGTACATGCAGAGGGACACGTGGCTTCAACTTGGTGGCTCAAGGCAAAATATTCTGTGTGATCCTTTGCGACACCTGTCTTCTCTCTATTCGGCCACTTGGTGTCCTCTTGGTACTAAGGAAAAACCTATAAATAAGACCCATTTCCCAAGGTCCAAGCAGAGGAATTTTGAGAATTTGAAGGAGATGTTTCCCATTTATGCACTGCCATACACTTCTTCTTGAGCTATTTGGCTTCACCCTCACCTAGTTGCTCACTCTCTAACCTCCCAGACAGTTGCTACTGCTCATACTCCAGTCATTCCACCATTATTGAATCATTAACATAGTTTTGCATCTCTAATCACCTTCCTAACCTTGAACCCCTTTACATTTCTGGCGACTCAACTGGGGAGGCTGCTTTGTTGATAGTTCATACCCATAGTGGTTTACATACTTCACTGGAAAAAATGACAAAAGATGAAGTTCAGCAACCCCCAAGGGAGCAAGGCTCTTCCAATGGCAGAGCAGTACATACTGAAGACCATGACCACAATGTCGTGGTTGAGGCAGTCCAGTCACTCCAGGATACGTAGAAGGAGATCCTGATAACTTTACAAACCCTCACTGAGGCCATTATGGCCATGGCTTCTAGACTAGCTCTAGTGCAAGCACCTTTGCTTGTAACAGTCCCAAACCCAGTACCTAATCCATTCTCTAGGAATCAGGCTTCAATCCAGGTGCCTCCGGTGGTGTACCAGGCGAACAGTACAACTACTGGTTCAACTACCCAAGAGCAGACTGGACCATTCCAGCCCACTCACTTCGTTACTCTAGCCGACATACAAGTTACGCTTGAGCAAGAGCATAACAAGAAGCAACTGCCATCTCTCCCTGACTCGGATGTGATGCCCCCATATTCTCAAAAGGTATTAGCTATGCCATACCCAACTGGGTATACAATATCCAAGTTTATCAAGTTTGATGGGAAGCAAAGCAATGCCAGAGAACATGTGGTGAGGTTCATTGAAACTCTTGGTGTCCATGGTAGTGACCACTCTCTGCGCCTTCAGGAGTTCTCCAAATCGCTTACTGAAAGGGCTTACAGCTGGTTTGTGAACTTGGCTCCCAACTTAATCAAGAGTTGGGAGGAGATGGTGAACAAATTCCACACAAAGTTCTTCCAAGTCTAAGAGAAAGTTACAACCCTCACACTTGGGTGAGATGTCCAAAAAGAAGGCGAAGATATACTAGACTATGTCAAGCGGTTCCAGGATAAGGCTATTGACTATTATGAACTAGTGGATGAGGCTCACTTAGTCAGCATATGTGTGAAAGATGCCATACGTGACTACAAAATCTTCTTGGTGAACCATAATCTGCCTACATTTTCAACCTTGATTGAGGCAGCTAGGAACCTCAGTACCACTAGTCCTTTGCATAGATCTCACGACAGTTACCGCTACTTCCGCAGTAACAGAGTTATTGCGGTAACCTCCGCAAGAGGGAGCCACTCACAAGGAGAGGCGTCGTCCTCTTGGAAAATGAAGAGTTATGGGGACAGAAACCCATATCCTTGCAGCCTTGAGAATGTTAAAGCCTTGGTTAAAGAATGGGTAGCCGATGGTGAACTTACTTTACCTCCAGTTGATGTTCCCCCAACCAAGAAGGACAAAGAAAGCCCAGATTATTGTATCTATCACAGAGCTACCAGACACGCTACTAGAGACTGTTGGACTTTGAAAAGTATCTTTAAGATGAAAGTTGCTGCGAATGAGCTGAAATTCAAAGATGCCGGTAATCGTAATGTAAAGGAGGACCCTTATCCTAACCACAAGAAAAAGGGAAAGAATGTACATAAGATTGGGTATCTTGGGCTCGTACGCGATCAAGTGCTCATGGCATCCTACTATGATGAGTTAGAAGAAATCATTGCTGGCCATCTCCCTGAAACAGTACCTACGGAGGCAAAACTTGCAAAGAATACTCATGCTCAAGCCTTGCAAAACTCTGTCAATTTCTATGCCTTCTTTGACCAACTGGGGTTGAGCCAAGCCACCAGGTTAGAAGTAACAAAGGCCGTTATCAACATCTCTGAGATACATCATACGGAAGTTGCTGAGGCTAAGGAGTATGTGCCTCGGCATGTCCAGAAGGACTATGGGGCCATTACTTTTTCAGAAGCAGACAGAGCATACTCATTTCCCTATAATCGTCCTTTTTTTGTCACAGTTGACATTAATGATGTGGATTTTAAGCATGCTTTCCTTGATGGTGGGGCATCCATAAATATCATCATTACTGACACCTTTGCAAAGGCCAGTATCCCAGAGCCCAGGATGGTCTACCAACCCATTACCATAACGGGTTTTGGTGGTGAGAAAAAAGTTACTAAGGGCCATGCTGTAGTGGACTTAGCAGTTGGCAAGATCCATTCCGCAACTAAGTTTGGCAAAGCTTGGATGCACCAATATGGGGCTATCCCGTCAAGCTATCACCAATGCATAAAGGCAAAGTTGGGGAAGCGAACAATGACCATAAATGCGTCTGAAAAGCCATTTGAGGTAAAGGAGGCACACTATTCTGATGCAATTTTCTTTACTGAGCTATCAACAGATGAAACTCCGAGGACTGGTAAAGTTGCAGGGGTAAAGTTGCCGAAGTGGGAAGACATTTGAGATGCCGAGGTGTAACAACGCCCGCGAGGGACCTCGCTACAGCTCGGACTCGATTTTTGTTGCGGTTCCAAATCTCGAACCAAAGAGTCCAAATCTGGCAAATCGTTTTGAGAAAACAGATTTTTTGAAAGAAGCGCCAAACATGGACTGCTTTGCCAGATAACAGAGTCGCCACCTAAATATTTTTAAAATGGGAAATTTAGGAAACCCTGACTCGGTGCCAAAAGGCCACGTGTCCGTCATCACCAAAGTTGGCTCGGGAACTTGGGTACGATTAGGGAAGGTCACATCGTGAGCACCCCCTCTCGCCCGGTCAAAGACCGGCTTCTACTAACCATGATATCTGTTTTTGAAAACATTGTGAGTTCTTATTCCGGTTATTAGCCTAGTTTACTATGTGATGCTCGCAGCAAACAAGTATAGACTGAGTCGCCTGAATTGGAACAAAACATTTCATGTTTGTTTGTTTGAAAATGGTTTGCTACCCGCAGGTAGGCTGAAAATGCAGATTTTGCCACCCTCAGGTGGGCTTAGGAAAACATGGTGTTGCCACAATCTAGTGGGCTTAAAACAAACAGTTGATGAATTGTTCCACTTCAGATAACTCAACCTCCACCCACAGGCATTCAAGGCAGTTATATCACATAAGCAAATAGCCTCATGGTAAGCATGCTATCATGGCAACACTCACACGCATGCAAGGATGCTAAAGCATAAACACTCACCGAGTACTCCAAGCCAAAACAAGAAGCTAATTAGAAATCATGCATGATCCTAAAATATACAGATTTGCCTAATGCAACGCATGCAAGATGCAACTAAGATGGTAGGCTCGGCTATTCTAAATATGGCATATGGAATGCTACAACTAACACGTATTCAATTTGGAATTGAAATACAAATGCAGTTTGTATGATGCGCCGAGCCCGGTGCGTGCAAAACAGATGAATGATGCAAACATGCTGTCATACTGTATGCTAATTTAAACATGCCCTATATCTAACCATCCAAAGCGGGTAAATAAAAGGGAGAAAGAAATGGGGGTTGGAAGACATACATCACACTCACACACCCTTATTACAACATTGCCCTCGCGCAGAGGGTCCGAATAAATATACAGTCCGAATAAAAGAATATACAGTCCGGAATAAATATACAAATTTCTAATTAATTGACAAATTAATTACAAAAAAAAAGTAAAACTGGCATGCAAGCCAGGGACTGCCTCGCTTCTGATGGATGATGTATGCTGGGCTGCTTCGGGCGGAAATCCACTGGGATGCCCCAATTAGCCTCTGTTTGCAGTATTCCTCGAAATGCGCGCCGGATTGTGAAAAGCTGTTGACTCTGGATTTTGCTGCAACAGAGAGCAGGAAAAGGGCACAGCAATGTATTTCACAAATATATGCATGCCTCGATCCTCGTGCCACCAATCACGCATCTCGATACATGATGGCCGAGGAGCCGAATTGCACAACTCAATATGGGATGAATGCAGATGAATGTTACAACAAAACCTAACTCCATCATGGGTAATCCGGAGTGTCGGTGACTGGAGAATTGAGACCCGTTCCGTCACTCGGAGTACGAAACGCGCCTCGTTTCTCGTGCGATATGCATGATATGCATGAAATGCAACTAACATACAATCCTAGCATGCGCAATGCTATGAAAATGAGATGCCTCGAAATGCGTGCCCACTGGCACGCAAACCGAGGCGATGACACAAAGGCACGAAATGCAATGATGGACTTACACCAATACGAGAGGGCCTCAGCCACACTCACACGGGATGCCGGAATGATAAGAATGAGGTGCTTGGAAATGCGTGCCCACTGGCACGCAAACCGAGGCAATGATGAAATGCAAATCGGATAAAACAGAGTGCCTCGAAATGCGTGCACGCGGGCACGCGAACCGAGGCAATGATGAAATGAGAAAATCGGATAAAACCGAAGTGCCTCGAAATGCGTGTCACACGGGCACGCGAACCGAGGCAATGATGAAATGAGAAAATCGAATAAAACCGAAGTGCCTCGAAATGCGTGTCACACGGGCACGCGAACCGAGGCAATGATGAAATGAGAAAATCGGATAGAACCGAAGTGCCTCGAAATGCGTGTCATACGGGCACGCGAACCGAGGCAATGATGAAATGAGAAAATCGGATAAAACCGAAGTGCCTCGAAATGCGTGTCACACGGGCACGCGAACCGAGGCAATGATGAAATGAGAAAATCGGATAAAACCGAAGTGCCTCGAAATGCGTGTCACACGGGCACGCGAACCGAGGCAATGATGTACAAGCATGAAAATGCAAATTGGGCTTACGCCAACATGAGAGGGCCTCAACCACACTCACATAGGCCGCCGTCGGATAAAAAGAGCTGCCTCGAAATGCGTGCACTCGGGCACGCAAACCAAGGCGGTGGCATACGCAATGCAAATGACATGAAAAATGCAGATTGGGCTTACACTAACATGAGAGGGCCTCAGCCGCCCTCACATAAGATGCCGAGAGATAAAAATAAAGTGCCTCGAAATACGTGCACACGGGCACACAAACCGAGGCAATGGCATATAAGCATGAAAATGCAAATTGGGCTTACGCCAACATGAGAGGGCCTCAACCACACTCACATAGGCTGCCGGCGGATAGAAGTGAAGGTGCCTCGAAACGCGTGCCCGCAGGCGCGCAAACCGAGACAGTGACATACAGATATGAAATGGCATACGGAATGCAAATTGGGCTTACGCCGACATGAGAGAGCCTCAGCTCACTCACATAAGCTGCCGATGAATGAAAATAGAGCGCCTCGAAGTGCGCGCCTCCGGGCACGCAAACCGAGGCAATGCATTAAGGCATGAAATGACATGGGAAATGATATGCAAGCATGGCAATGGAATTTCAGCACCTAAATAAAGGGAGAAACAGCCCCGAAACAATTCGAAATGACACCCGAAGCATGCAATCATCCCGAAAATGCGAAAATAAGCCCCGAAATGGCCTATAGCCATGCTATACATGCAAAAAATGATCATGGAAGCAAGAACAGTAGCAAGGCAGTCCCAAATATAGCATATTTTCAGTAACAAACTTGGCCAAAATGCAAGCATAGACAGATCAACATTAGCATGCAAAGTTAGTGGCCAAAAGAGGAGTATAATGGGAGATGGTATATACAAACACCAAATGAACAAACTTTCTTCTACAACATTGAATATTAGCTAAAAATAAGCATATATGCAGAAGATGACATCCTCAAAATCAGAACACAAACATGCTAAAAGATCCATGCAAAATAGGCTCCAAATAGGCTATAACAAGAGACATGCCAAACTATACACCAAACAGCAAACTTTTCTTCATGAAACATGTAAAGGGGGTCAAAATAAGACCAAAGTCAGTAGGGGTCGAAGTCCCAAAAACAAATAGAAATAGGTCAAAAGTTGTGTACAAAAATGGGCACACTTGATGGAATTTGAAGGAAGTGGTGGATATAATGGCCAAATGAAATTGAGCCTCTCTACAATGTTGTAGAGGGGCTCAAAACAAGCAATAAAGAAGTAGGGGTTGGACCCCTAAAAACAAGCACAAATAAGCCAAAACTAGCATGCAAGATAATGGCATAAAAGCTAGGTATTGAAACAAGTATATCATAGAAGCATCAAATGAAGTTGAGCCCTTCTACAAAGTTGTAGAGGGGCTCAAAAAAAGCACAAAATCAGTAGGGGTCGGAGCCCCAATTCTCAACCAATTAGAGTATAAAAAAAAATCAAGAAAAAGCCCTAAAAGTTGGTTTTGAATACTTACCCTTGAAGACTTGTCTTTCTTTGCTTCTTGGCTTTGATTTGTAGCTTCTCAACCTCTGAAATTCACTTCCTAGCTGCTGGAATCGAAGTTGGAATGGTGAAGCTAGGTGTTGGTGAAGGAATCAAGCAACACTTGAAGAAATTTTGGAGCTTTTGGCTATGAAAATTAGGTTTTTTGCTATGGAGCTCTTGAAGCAATTTTTTCTAACCTAAGCAAAGGGGAAGGAGGGCCCTTCAAATAGACAAGAAATAGGGTGTAAAAGGGGAGGGAAAGCACCCAATCTTTCCCTCCCGAAATATCCCCCGGATGCCCCGGGATATGTTGGAAGATATCCGGACAGCTGGGACAGGCTGGAAAGCAGGAAGCTGGCCGGCCAGGTAAATTTGTGGGAGGTGGCCGGCCGGCCACCCCACCTGGTCGGCCAGCTACCCCTCCTGGCCGGCCGGCCATGGCACAAAATTGAAGTGAAGATTTTCTGGCCGACCACCATGCAAGAGTGTCCTCCCAAGTGTGTAGAATAAGGTCCCAGGGTTGGAATCTGGCAACGCTGAAGCAGAAGTCACAACATAGAGCTTGAAGGAGAGGCCCAAAAATGAAACCAACAATTGCTGGCCGACCACCAACTTTTTGTGTCCTCCAAGATGTGTAGAACAAGGGTTCCAAGGTCGGAAATTGGCAACACTGAAGCAAGAGCCACAACATAGAGCTTGAAGGAGAGGCCCAAAAATGAAACCCTGAATTTCTGGCCGACCACCAACCCTTAGGGTCCTCCTAGATGCCCTCATCACAGATATGTAGCTTTGGTTGGAAGAAAATACCCCTAGGGTGTTCAACATTGGCCCGGAAGTGAGCAAAACGGGCTCCGGAGGAGCGAAACTGGTTATCTGGGATAATTGCTGGCTTCTCACCCCCCAGTGATCTTCCTGATGTTGAAACAGAGGTACCTGCCAAGTTTGAACAAAAACTAATGAGAAATGAATGTTCGGGGCCAAAACCGAGCAAATCGGGGTCCCGAAAATGGGTCGCCGGGCACCGGAAGTGGTGTTCGGCTGCGAAGTGGGCATCAGGGGCCCCAGTGTTCCTCGGAACATTAAAACAGAGGTCTCCGCCAAAAACCGGAGAAGGATGATGCAAAATGAATGCTCGGGGCCCAAATCACGCAGTTCGGGGTCCCGAAAATGGGTCGCCGGGCACCGGAAGTGGTGTTCGGCTGCGAAGTGGGCATCAGGGGCCCCAGTGTTCCTCGGAACATTAAAACAGAGGCACATGCCAAAAACCGGAGAACTCGGAGATGGTTGGGCGGTCCCGAGCCGAGGCACACGGCCTAACGGCTCCGAAAACCGGGAACCAGGCTCCGAAATGGGCAAAATGGCCTACGGCCACGAAACGTAGCTCACGGCCACCGGGAGATAGTCTACGGGACCACTCCCTTCCCTTAAGAAAGAAAACAGAGAAAACCGAGTCTGGTTCGCAAACCGAGACAAGGCACAGAAGAGGGTTCGGAGGTCCGGAGGCAGGGCGCACGGCCGCAACTCTGAGACTTCTGAACGAGCACAGTATGCAACATCACCGAGCGCTCAACCGGTGACGTCTGAGTCTTAAGGTCGGTCAAAAATGGGGTGTCTACACGAGGTTACTCCAGAAAGTAGTGGGCAAAAGAGGACTAGCAAGTCCACAAGTCCTCCGCCCAAAATTTTAAGGTGCGCGAGGGTAGCAAGACAGTTTACTACCTATGACGGTCTTGAGGGCCAAACTTCATACCTTAGAAGGATGGCCCCAAGGCAAATAAATGTGATGGGGATGAGTCCCAAGAACGGTTGGTGGAGACGCCTAAACCCACCCCTAAATGCATGTAAAATATACCCAAACCGCAATAGGAAGTACTTGCTGAGGCCAACCTCAACGACTTGCCAAGGCAGAGCAAGCCCGTGTTTATCAACGATACAATGGCTCCAGAAACTAAAGTAGAATTGATAACACTACTGAAGCGGTACAGTGACGTCTTTGCTTAGACATACGATGAGATGCCTAGTCTTGACCCATCCCTTGTCACTCATCACCTTGACACTTTTCCCAACTCTAAGCAAATAAAGCAGCATGCTCGAAAGTATCACCCTGACCTTGAGGCAAAGATTAAGGAAGAGATAGGAAAGTTACAGAGGGCCAAGTTCATTGAGCCTATACAGTACCCAGCTTGGCTAACAAATATTGTGCCTGTGAAGAAAAATGACCAAATCAGAATCTGCGTAGACTTTCATGACCTGAACAAGACTTGCCTAAAAGATGAGTTTCCATTGCCCCATGTTGACACACTTGTCAATTCTACTGCAGGCTATCAGATGTTCTCTTTCATGGACGGGTTCAGTGGTTATAACTAGATCAAAATGGCACCAGAAGATGCAGAAAAGACAGCTTTCAAAACGCCCTTGGGAAATTTTTTCTATATGATGATGCCGTTCGGTTTAAAAAGAACGAGGGCAACCTACCAATGGGCTATGACTGCAGTGTTCCATGATATGTTACATCACGAAGTAGAAGTGTATGTCGATGACCTGGTGGTAAAGTCTCCCAAAGCAAATTGGCACCTTTGCGACTTAGAAAAAGTTTTTCAATGTTGTCAAAAATTCTACTTAAAAATGAATCCTCTTCAGTGTGCCTTCGGAGTTACCGTAGGCAAGTTCCTTGGTTTTTTTGATACACCAACGTGGGATTGAAGTAGATGGGGATAAGAACAAGTCAATCATAGAGATGCCACCGCCAGACTCTCAAAAGGCCTTGAAGAAATTCCTATGCAAAGTGTCATACCTCAGGAGGTTTATTCCAGCTGTTGCTGAGATTAACCTTTTCCTTTGGGACACTGCTGAAAGAGAATAACACGTTTGACTAGCTATAAGAACACTATTTGATATGGTAAAGAAAGCACTTACTTCTCCACTTACAATGATCACCCCACAACCTAAAATGCCTTCGCTGCTATACCTTATCTCTACACCTCGGTCTATTGGAGCTCTACTTGTCCAGGACATAGATGGCGTTAAGAAGCTAGTCTATTACATCAGTCACAAAGTCAATGGTGCCGAATCACGGTATACCCCAATTGAAAGGCATTGTTTGGCCTTAATCTTCACAGCGCAAAAGTTGCGTCATTATTTTTTGGCACACCTAATCCAAGTTGTGACCAAGAGTGATCCAGTACGCTACTGAGCAAGCCCGCTCTAACTGGAAGAATGGCAAGATGGCTTTTGGCGCTAGCAAAATACGACATCATTTGCATTACGCCCAAGGCTATTAAGAGCCAAGCCCTTGCAGACTTATTAGCCCAATTCCCATCTGGTGAACATGAACCTGTAGAGGTATCTTTACCTGGTGAAGTCCATGTCTCGACAGCTGCGGTTAAGACTTATTGGGATTTAAAATTTGATGGAGCCCCTGAGGCTGGGAAAGGTGGAGCTGGCATAACACTCACTAGTCAAGAGGGGGGAGAAGTTTCATTTGTCATATAAGCTTGACTTTGAATGTTCAAACAATGAGACTGAATATGAGACGTTGATACTGGGTCTGATCGCTGCTCAAAGAAAGGCCTCCGTAAGTTGAAAATTTGGGGTCACTCCAAATTAGTTGTCAAGCAAACAATAGGTGATTTCACCTTGAAGGAGCCCCTGTTGGCCCCATATCACACCATAGTTCAAAAGTTGCTCACTCAGTTTGATGATGTCCAAATCCAGCACACCCCTTAAACATATACCGTTTCCCTGATGCCTTAGCTACACTGGGGGCAAAGGTGGATATACCAGGATTATAGTATAGCCATCGTCATTGAGAAAAGAATAACACCAGCAGTGTTAGCCAAAGGATATACAGAGCAAGGTGCTGAGGGGTGGAAAGCAGACATTATCTAATAGCTAAAAACAGGGGCAATGGACAATTAGACCAGCAGAACTTGCATCATTCCTGCTCCTCAAAGGAGAGTTATATTTTTGTGGTCCTAACAATCTGCTAGTAAGGTGCGTCGATAGACAAGAAGCAACTTACAGACTTAAGCAGATCCATGCTAAGTCCTGTGGAGATGAAGATATTAGTTTATACCGACAGATGCAGAGGCAAGGGTATTACTGGCCAGAGATAGAAAATGAAAGTACCGAGTTACAGAGGCAATGTGCAAAATATCAGTCCCATCCTAAAGAAAAGGAAGCCCATTTCTTAAGTAGTGAAGAATAGAGACAGCCATACATTGACTATCTTGGAAATGACATACTGCTTGAGAACAAAGCCGACGTAATTAGATTTTAGAGGCGGGCCCTCCGTTTCTTCCTTGACGAAGGCAAGCTGTACCGCAGAAGCTTTGAAAGGGAACCTTTGGCGTGTTTATCAAAAGATGAGGCAAACGAAGTGCTGAGGGAAGCCCACAAGGCAGAACATCAAAGAGCGCAGCGATTATATGGGCACCTTATTCACCTCGGCTACTATTGGCCGACAATGGAAGAAGATGCTAAAAACTTTGTAAGGAGATGCCAATCCTGCCAGAAGGTTTAGGAACTTTATACATGCACCGGTAGCTGGACTGCACAACATCAAGACTCCTTACTGTAGCTCGACTTTTTCACACCCCCTTTTGGAGGTTTGAAAGAAAGCCCTACAGTTCGGACTCCTGTGGCTTTGAATCTAATCTCACAAGTGTAATGTGAAATTGACAAACACCAAAGAGTCCAAATCTAGCAAATCTTTTGGAAAATCGATTTTTGAATCAAAAATGCCAAAATTGGACTGCTTTGCCAGATACAGAGTCGCCACCTAAATATTTTTGGAAAATCTAGAAAACCCATGACTCGTGCAAAAGGTCACGTGTCTGTTATCACCAAAGTTGCCTTCGGCTCGGGAATTTAAGTACGAGAGGAGAAGGTCATGAATTGAGCACCCCCCACTCGCCTGATCAAAAATTGGTCTCTACTAATCATGATATGATTTTTATCAACATTATATGCTCTTATTCTAGTTTATTAGGCTAGCATTTACTACATGATGCGCACAAGCAAGTATAGACTAAATTGCAAGAATTGGAACAATTCAATTTCATGTTTGTTTTTCGAAAAGGATTTGATTTTGCCATCTCAAGTGGGCTTAAAGTTGTGTGAATTTGCCACTTAACAAAGTGGGCTTAAACGTACATTTATTGAATTATTCTAATTCAAGCAACAAGCCTTCATCCACAGGCACTCAAGCAATTTAACAATTAAGCATTTAGCCTCATAGCAAGCATGCTAGTCATGGCAACATTCACACTCATGCAAGTATGCTAAAGCATTAAAAACTCACCTAGTACACCAAGCCAAAAAGATATGAATTAGAAAAATGCATGAATTCCTCACTATGCCAAATGTCTAACACAACACATGCGATAATGCAATTAAATAGACTCGGCTACGAATATGGCATGTGATTCAATTTGATAACATGCAGCTAAACACGTATTCAAAAAATGTATTTAAACAACAATGCAGTTAGAATGATGCGCCGAGCCTCGGTGTATGCAAGACAAGATGAATGTATGCAAGCTTAAGGTATGCTATTTGAAACATGATACTCCCTAATTTAACCATCAAAAGCGGATAAATAAAAGGGAGAAAGACGTAGGGTTGGAAGACATGTACATTTTTACATTACGCTCTCACGAAGGAAAGTCCGAATGAATAACTAAGCTAAGCTAATTAAGCTAAACTAAGTAAGCTAATTATTACAAACCAAAATGAATAACTAGTTAAACTACTTAACTAATTATTATAACAACAAATGAACTAATTAGCTAACTAACTAATTAACTAATTACAAGACAATTACAACGAATAATTAAACTAAGTAATTAACTATTCCGCCTCGGGAAATGAGAGATGTTCACGCGCATGCTCGGTTTCCACCCAAAAAGACATCCGTTTTGCTCCCAAATGTCTTTGCTTGCACAGATGAACATTCCTAGAACCATTTTGCTCCGCCTTACCAACACTCTGCTGAGATTTGCATCAGTGGCCAGTCGGCCACTAGTGAAAATTACTGGCCACCTGCCGGCCATGAAAGTGGGCATGCCAGCCATGGATGGTGGTCTGCCGGCCATCTGCCGACCATGGAAAGTGGCCTTCCGACTACTGATGCACTAGTTCATCTTGCTACAACAGAGGACAAACAAAGCATATACAGGGCATTTTCAAGGATTGTTTGCATAACTCACCCCTCATTTTCATGAACAAATCCAAGGAGTTGTAAACTTAAGCCACAAACGACCAACTCAAGCAATTTCATTGCATGATGGCTTGTAACTCAAGATGTGCAAGCTTAATAAATGCAAAACAAGACACAAACCTCCTCCCTTTCATGAAAGATAAAGGAAAGAAGGTGACCTTGGAGACTTGGATCATTTCATCACTAATAAGTATGAAATGGTCTAAGTTCCATGTGCTCGATTAACGTCCGATTGAACACACTAAGTTATTATCTTGCTTACTTTTAATCCCAAATTTTAGTTACTTATTTTACTTTACCAACCATTCTTTAATCCAATTAAATCTATTGGGTGAATTAAAGTCCTCTAATGGAAAGAGGGCTCAAAACACAAGTTGCTTTAGGTATAAAAGAAGTATCATACCGTTGGTAATGAACCCTCTAAGGGATTAAACCATTAAGTATGAAACCTCAATTTCACACTTAGGCAAGCAAGTGACTTGAAACCACTTTCAAAGCAAAATTAAAAGCTAGAAAGGAGGGAGGTTGTAAAGATGATTAGTGTTGAAATTAAGTATGAAAAGCACTACAAACATGCAATCAACTCAAACAAGTGGTGTTTAAAGGTCTAAAACACCAAGCCTATGAAGACTATTACACTAGAAGCATGTAAAATAAGACTCAAATGACTTAACCAACCCAAAACGGAGTTAAAACATACCAAATCAGAGGCTAAAACATGCTGGAATTAAGCTAGAACAAGCTAGAAAAATAACCTAAAGTATGGCACCAACTAGGTTAGCAAACAAGACACAAGGAGGGGAGGCTAACCCCTCCAAATTTGGACTTCAAAACATGATTTTTACCACTGAAAATACTCTGAAAATCAGTGTTTAAAGACCCCAAAAAAATGGTTTGAAAATGGGAAACAAAGGTAAAATGGCCGTACAAACAAGGAATGAAGAGGGGTGAACCAACCCCTAACCTTAAATGGCCAAAAACACCAATTTCAGCCCACAAAAACAGAGTTTTTTATAGCTCAAAAACAGCCCAAAACAGTGGAAAAACGATAGAAAAACAAGTATACAAAGCAAGCTAGCAAAGCAAGCTAACAAAGCAAGTATTATACCTCTTAAAGAGAAGAGTAACTCCAAGCAACAAAACCAAGCAAGTACACCCTCTAGAGCTCAAACCAAGCTCAAGAACACCTCAGCTCAAAGATGAGAGG
>JAXFYN010000120.1:0-147378 GCA_036172215.1 Camellia granthamiana
GGCATATAATATTGAAAATTGTACAAAACACATGATTTACAGAGACCCAAAAACTTACAAAATTCGTTGACACCCTTACAATTTATCCAATGAAATAGCAAACTATGTATGTGATATGATTGCAAACAAACAAACAAATCAAGTCAATTTAGCATAAAACCCTGAAACAAAATTATATTTAAATATAACAACAATAAAATAACAATGACAAAAGAATGCATTGTCTTACCTGTTGAGCGTAGATGCTTGGGAGATCTCATAGAATAAACAAATGGGCTACAATTGATTGTCAGATCCACGAATCATCCATGTTTAGGCCTTGTAATGTGTACGGAGTTCCATGTTGAATGTGTATCGGGGTGTATGTATACCCCATATGGGATTCACAAAGTACATAATGGTCTTCTTCATGCGCTGTGGTGATTTTTGTAGGGCACAGTGCCCATTTGGGAATTCGATAATTTTTTTTTTTTTTCAGAAAATTACATTCGCCCCTCTTATAAATTTTTTTATATTATCTTTATCAATAATTTGTTAATTATATACATATAAAAATAATATTTTTATTTATTTTTCAAATTTAAAAAAAATAAAATTATAAATTTTAAAGAGAGATTTACCACTAAATCTCAAAAGTTAATCTTATAATCCAATTGGTCCTATATGTTATTTAATGATCCATGTACTACTGTCCATTTGGGAAATGACGCAATTACCATCAACCTTGAGTGTAATCGAAGCAGCTGGGTGTTATGTTGAAGGTGGGTTTGGCGCGTGTGTCACGCAAGAGGTGGGTTATAGTGTGTTGCATGACGTAGGCCACGTGACACATAATGTACCACCACAAATGAAGAAAGCACACTAAGGGGTTTTGTAATCTATGTGTATGTCCCTTGCTAGCAACGTAACACAAAACTAGTAAGCCCATACCCATTGAATGTAACCCGGAATTGTACATCCAAATCCCTACACCCGTTGTAATTGAAGATTGAGTATAGTAAGAAGCCCTAATTTTGTGTACGTATAAAATTTGAAAAAGTTGATCAACCGTAAATACCGTTCCGTGATTCGGGAGTGAAGTGGTGATCAATAGTAGAGATTGAATGGATCATCTTGGATGTTGGTGTAGGACTGTGGCCGATCGAAGTTGTGGCAGGGCAAAGCGTGGACGACAACAAAACCCTATTGTTCCTATTCTGTCTTCCTTGGTTGTGGGCTTGGAGCAATGGCCAAAAATGGTATGTTTTATAGATTTGGTGTTGCATTGCGTGTGTGACAAAGTGCTTTGTGCGTATTTGACATTTATTTATGTGACCCCTGTTTCTGTCGTGTTGTTTGTAAATGTTAGGGTTGACATGTTATGTGTTAGTGTGTTATTTTGTATGTTTTGATGTAGTTTTTGGTTTTGAATGTGTGGGTCTTGTGGATTTTGTTGGGTTGTCTGGTTGTGGATGTGGGGTATTGGGGGTGTGTATGTGAAGGTGATTGTTATTTGATTTGTTTGTGTTGATTGTGTAGGTGTTTGTGTGTGTGTGCACGTATGTGGTTCTGGTGCGTGGGTTGTCACTGTGACGGTGATTATTTTAGCGGTGGGTTGTTGTGGGTCTGTTTTTTTTTTTTTTTTTTTTTTGGGTGACACATAAAGTGCATGTGGGGCAGATTATATGTTGGGACCACACTAATAGAAGACTATGTTGTGTTGTGGGGTTGGGTTTGTGGGGTTTTTTTTGGGTTCTTTTTGTATGGGTATTTGTGGTGTTTATGTGATGTGTTGTGGTTGTGTAACGCCCTCAAAATATGACATAAATCATCCATTCATTATAACTATAAACGTGATAGAAAAGTTACATTTCCATTCATCAGAGTCGATATTACAAAAGATGTTACATGCAATTCTAACTGCTAACAACAAAATAATTGCCCTACGGGCTTACAGCTTTCCAAGTAATAACTTGGTTACAACAAAAGAGAGTCAGAAGCTCTTTACAATTAAAGCCCTCGGCTTGGAAAAAAAATCCGTAAGCATAAAATGTAACAACAAAATGGAGCCTTCAGCCCCTAAACCTCCCAAGCTATGTCCTTGGAGGCGGCATGTCACCTGTACCTGAAAATGGTGTCCCAAGTAGGGTGAGCTAAAACCCAGCATAGATATGCTAAACAACATATGAAAATTAACTAAGACATAAGCACCAGATAAATGTGAGATATTCTTAACCAATTCATGTTCTTTTCAAGTTCATTCGATATAGATAACCAAAATCTCAACTCATTTCTATTCTTCCGTTTCGGATAAAATCAACTAACCAAATTCATTATTATCAAAACAACCAACATAAGACTATAACTCAAGGGTTCGCAATTCAATGCATCCATCAATTCAACACTTCTATTTCTTGCCATTTTACGGAACTATGTCCAAGGGAACCGACACCCAAATATATATAAGATTTCGGGACTTTCACCATGGACACTCCGGCCAACTTAATTTTCAATGGAATCTATCCCCTATCTCCTCCCAAACAATAGAGTACATCCCCTATCTCCTCCCAAACAAAGATACATATACAATGTATTTAAACACGTTGTCATATACAATGACCAAATAAACGCATATTCAATGGTTTAATCCAACCGTCATATTTAATGACATAATCCAATTGATTAGTTTCAATTCACCTAATCATCATGCAGTTTCTATAACAATCATGATTATCCTCCACTGATAGCCCAAAACAGATATATAAATCTATCAACAGATAATTTATCAACTTTTCCATAGGTGAGTAATTTATTAATCCAATTACACCATGTAATCACATGTTCCTTCAATTCTATAATTCCCAAGCCAATTTCGTTATTTATACAAAATAACCTAATTAATTCAAATTGGGGCAAATCTCCTCTTTTATCAAACATTTCACTTAAGACCACATTTCATCAACTCTTCTCAAGCCATAACATTTTCAAGACCTCTCATGACCATAAGGAACCCAAATAGAAAACCCCTCTTTTATACATTTATAAGAACCAACCCAAAATTTACCAAAAATCTTCCCAAATCTCACCATTTATACAAGATGACAATATCTATGTTAAAACCCATCTAGGAGAGTAGAATATCGCTACCTCAAATGGAGAGGCTCAAAGAAGAAGAAGAGAGAAACCCAAAGATGCTCCAAACTTAAACTTTTTCAGATCAAAACGAAGCTCATGCGATCCTCTACCTTTATAACAAAGGAAGTAGGGTAGAAAGACTCTAGAACATCGAATATTTGTAGAGAGAATGAGTATTTTAGAGAGAGGAGCTGCTGATCTAGGGTTTCTAGGGAAGAAGAGGGTCAAAAATGGTGTATTTTTATCTCTACTGTGAACTGATTTATAAGCGAGGCTCACTCAAGCGAAGAAGTTGTGGCTCGAGCAACCAAACACAACAAAAGGCCTCGCTCGAGCGCATAATGCAAAGCTTCAGGTCTGCTACCAACGCAGACGCACGCTCGAGCGTAAGAGTTCTCGCTCGAGCGAAAGCTACGTCTAAGAAAGAAACCTGAAGAGCCTCAATCCTCGCTCGAGCGCAAGAACCCTCACTCAAGCGAAGAAGCAAATACCCAAGGCTCGCTTGAGCGCAAAAGCCTCGCTCGAGCGAAGAAGCCAAAACTTGGGCAGCAACCACTTGCACCAACTCACAACCAACCTGATCCAAACTCACCCAACATGACCCAAAACTCAATTTCAAAGAATTAAAGGATGGAAAGAGACATAGACAACAACATATAACCACGGAACCCGAGTCCGGAACACAATAAAGGTCGGGGTAAAACCTGGATCGCTATAGGTTGGGTTATAAGTGTGTTGAGGGTGGTTATTTTTGTCTTGACCCATTGTTGTTGGGTTTGAGGCATGTGTAATGGAATTTGGTGTGGTTATTTTTTTTATTATTATTATTTTTTTTTTTGTGACAGTGTAATGTGGTATGTAAAGTTTTATGTGGTCGTGGTGTTTATTTGTAGAATGTTGGTAGGCGGATCAAATACGATTTTGTTACAGTACGAATTTGTTGTTATTGAAAGGTTGTAGGGGAATTGGTGCGTGAGTTAGGGAACGTAAGTTGGTTGGTGTGTTGTGAAGAGGGTGGGGCGTAAAGGGGTCGTGGGGGATGGTTGTGTGTCTGTTGTGCTGTTTGACTGTGGGTTTTGTTGTGTATTTGTTTGTTGGTTTGAATTTGTAAGAATGATGTTGGAAATGTTGGTTGTGTTGCCAAATAGGCTGTTTTTATTGGTTTTATGCATTTGGTGGTGGGTAGGCTGTGTGTGGTTTGTCGACGTTTTATGCTGTTGTTATGTGCGATAATGTTGTGTGGTGTGTGTCTAGTTATGTGTTTTTTATTTGTTGGTGTTTGTTGTTGTATTTGTAATGTGAGTTGGTGTTGCAGATTGCAAAAGGACTAATAGTCTGTGGACTCATTCATGTGAACGAAAACGGGTCAAGGATACATGTGGTTCAAAGTCAGATAGTCTGGGAGTTAAAATGCGGGGGTGCATTCTATTCAAGCAGTCTAAAGTTGTGAACAATGTGGTGGGACGAAGTGTGAGTAAGGTTGTGAAAGCTCCGCAATGTGCGATACATACGAGGCTGAATTATCGTTCAAATGTTGCCGGGATAGTTAAGCTTGTGAGTTCGGCAAATTTGAGGAAGGCACACATGAAACAGTTGAGGAAGACGTCGTTTTGGATTATGATTGAGGCAATACACATGAATAATTTGAACCACAACGAGTTTAGAAAATGTGATGAGCTGATTTCTAAAATTATAAGGGCATATAATGAGCGGGATAATGCATTCGACATTAGAGGTGCGAGAGTAAAACTTGGAAACGGTGACATTAGGTTAATATTTGGATTGCAATGCGGTAAGAGACATTTAGATTTGTCACCCGGTTAACGGCCAGTTTCGGACTTCATTCAATGTAGGTGTCGGGACACGTCGCACATAACATCAAAACTAGTAAAAACATTATTCCTAGATGCTATCAATGGCCGAACCAAACAAGATGAGGAAGACGCGGCAAAGTTGTTAGCATTGTATGTGTGTGGCAAGCTTTTTTTCTCGAACTCTGGGGAGACAATAAGTTGGGCTTTTGTGCGCTACCTAAATGACCTGAACAGCGTTAGAATATATAATTGGACTAGGGCAATACTGACAACATTAGTTGGTTCAATCAAAGAGTTTCATCGAACACCATGGAAGGTGATGGGGTGCGTGGTGGCGTTAATGGTAAGCATAATGTGACATGTGTATAGTGTTTTGATATGTTTGTTTTGATTATATTTGTTTACTTAATTGGCTCACTGTTTGTGTGTCGTTATGTTTGGTAATGTAGTATTGGTTTGTGAGCATTCGAACATTGTTGAGCCTCAAACAGACACCATGTTCCCTAGATTCCTCAAATGGGATATTGGGGCGTTGCTAAAAAAAGTTGAAGAGTTGAATTTGGTTGGCCCTATTGATTTTCAAGTTTTTTAAGTTTTCTGATTGGATGTGGTGAATAATGTGTACTATTATGACATATGTGACTAGTAACGGTGTTTATTTTTTAATGTGCACAGGTGAAAGTGAAGTTATGGGAGCAGCAGATGTGGTGGTGGAAGAAGTTGTCGCAGACGTTGTTAGCAAAAGTGTGGAATGTGTCAATGATGATAACCATTTCGTAGATGAGAGGAGGGTAGAAGTTGCAGCTACAAACGAGGTGGTGCATGGCGGCAATGTTAAATCTCAAGGTGGCAACGAATATGTGGATGAGGGTATTGTCATGGATGGTGTAAATGGTTCCACGGATGCACAGGGCCATGACGGATTGAGTAATTGTAAACTGAAAGAAGCACTAAGTGCAATCACAGATCTTCAATTGCAGAACAAAAAAAAAAAAAAAGAGGATATGGTATTGTTGCCTGAAGAAAATGTGGCTGAGTTAAATAGAAAGTTGGAGTTGTAAGCAGTGAACATAGTAGGGGGGTTTGAGTGTGTACTGAAAGTGAAGGATGATGAGTTGGGTAGGTTGAAGAAAGAGAACGAGTCATTGAGAAGTAGACTTACGTTGCTTGAGGATCAACTTGCAGACCAGGAGGTGCTTGTTGTGACGCAGGCATTCTGTGATGTGGTGGATGGTGGTAATAGCGGTCGCGTTGGTGTGGGAGAAGTTGGGTTTGGTGGTGTCGTGGTGCGTGATGTGTCGCCGTTGCGGACAGTAACACGTCAGAGTGGTAGTAGTGGTGACGTTGCTGTGGACTAGATGAAGGACTGTAGGACAAGAATGGCACGTGGTGATTGCATTATCAGTATTTCGAATTCCGAAGTGTAAGCTTTACCAGATGCAGTTGAATGTGTGGCGAGTTTGGGTGAGAAAAATTCACTTGTGCGTAATATTAAGAACAAAGTGAGAAGGGAGTGGAAAATGGCAGAGTTCGATTACCCACTGTTGGCTGGGCGTACTAAGAAAACAGTAGTGAATGTTGATGGTGTGGTAAGAGAGAGCAAATGTGGAACGCATGAGAATGTTATTAATGTGGATAAAATAGTATTACCCGGGAAAAAATGGTCCGGTTTTGAGATTAATAACCGATTTGGAGTTTGGAAAATGATGACAATGGAGGAAAAGACGAGGATCACCACAGTGTACGAGAAGCACGGCGAAGGGTACGTAAATTTCTATTCATGCTGGTCTGCGTACATTATAAATTTGTAACAAAATGAGAACAACATTGTGTGTAAGGCGGTGATATGGGAGGACATTACGAACGGCATGGTGGTGTATTTTAGTGATGTGAAGAATTTGATCCGGCAAAGTTGCATGCGTGGCAATGTGAGATTTCAAAAAATAATTCATTTAATTTTTTTGTTTAGTACATGTATTTTTGGTTAAGTATTTAGTATTTGGTTGCTGGATAACAATTTTTTTTTTTAATAATGTTGTGTTGAATTTGGTTATGGTTTTGGTAAGTGATCGATGCATATGCGGAGTTGTTAAAAACTGAGTAGTTGAGGATGTATGGAGATGATGATTTGGCAGAGAAGTCTTATTTTTTCAGTAGTGTGTGCCTGGCGAGTTGAGTTACGTTTGTAAGTTGGTTGTTGTTGTTGTGGGTTGGTGACACTTGGGGTGTGTGACATGCATTTGCAAGACATGGTGAAGAACAATGATGTTCGTTCGATGGAGTTGTTCGTCCGGAAGAATGTGTCTGTAGCCAGCGAGTTCTGGTACATTCATTTCCCAATGTGTCACCTCGCGCATTGGACGCTTGTGGTGTATGATATTGAAGATGGGAGTTGGAAGCATTTTAACCCGATGTGGCAACGTGAGGATAGGACAGACGTGCACCATACTCAAGCTCTCATGCTGGTAAGATGTGGGCAGTTCTGTTTTGTCCTGCGATTGGCTAATGGTACTATGAATGAGGGTTGTGTTATTGTGAGTTTAAGTTTTATGGTTTTTGTTTTGCTTTTTTGGTGTTGCAGAAAGAACATGTGTCGAATGTTATGAAGCAATCGTTACGTGAATTCAGCCTGGATGAGTAGAGAGCATTGACGAAAATTTCAAACAGCCCTAGGAATCTGTAACGAATTGTCCACAACAAAAACCGGATACGTAAGTGAAAAATATTTACTGAATGGCAGGTAAACGTAGTTGTAACATCTTATCTTCGTATATGTGGCTGATTGTGTTTAAAAATTTGTTTTGTAGGCTTGATTGTGGGGTGATAGTGTTCGCTGTGATGCGACAATACGTGTTTCGTACCAACGTAGGTCGTTCATTACAAGGGACTAATTGCAATGTGCTGTGAGCAAATATGGTCAAGTTGTTCATCAACGATCCGGTACGGGGGTTGAAGGATTAGATGTATTTGGTTGTAACCATTGGTTGGGGAGAAACTCATACTCAGCAGTGTTTGCATATGAATGTGGTTTATGGTTTTTGTGGGTTTTTTTTTGGTTGATCCATATGACGTTTAGTTTTAACTGGTAATTTGGAAGTTTGGTTTTTGGTTTTGTCTGGAAATATTAATTATTTGTGTTGCGGAATTGTTGGTTTTGAAAGGAGACCGCACAATAAGAATGGAAAGAAGGTTTGTTTTTCGATATGGATGTGGTAGTGTTGAATGGTTTATGTTGGTAGTGTTATTGGTAGTGTGTAATGGAAATTGCTGTATTGTGTGACTGTGTTTTGATCTTTTGTTTTGTATCGCAGTGTGTCATGCTGTCGCCTATGTGGAATTGAAAATTTGTGCAACGATACATATTTTGTACATGGAAGTTTCTGAAATTTGGTGAAGATTGGAAATACAACATATTCGAAAATGATAAAAACGTATGCGCACATTACGCATACGTTCGCGTGGTTTGCAGTGTTTTAATGGTTGACAGCATGTGTTGATGGTGCATTGTAGTTGTTGCGTGTGTTATGTCTTAATATACAACAGTAAGGTCGTCTGCATGATGATCACATGGCACAAGTAAACATTCAAGTATACCAGAGTGGGTATAATAATATCATGATGAAAATTGAAACGTAACACATATGTTAAAGTGGTAAAATATGTTATAAGATAAACGTGGCTTGGAAGCTGAACTTATTAATGGAACATTGTTGCTAATTATGTAAATAATAAAAACGCAACAATTCCATTTAAAACTATAAAACTACGACTGTAGGTTGGAATCTAAATTGGTTCCTTGCATGTCTTCCTGTTGTGATTACTCATTATAGACACCCCATTTTTGACGACCCTTCAAGACTTGGATGTTCTTGCAGGTACATCCGATGACGAGTCTGATTGCTTGCTAAGCGCTTGAAGCCCTCGGCGGAATGCTACAGGTTTGAGCTTTCCAAACCCTGCATCCTTTTTGTCTCCCTTCTGGACCATGTCTTGGTCTCTCTTCCTTGCAGCCTTTGGTGGCCTGCAGGCCATCTATGAGGGCTGCCGGCCATCAATAATGCCTTATGGGCCATCACTGATGGCCAGCCGGCCTGCCACCAGTGTTTGCTGCAGATATTTTGTGATATTTTGTGCTAGCTATTTACACAGTTTCATGCATCTTCCTACACGTGTGTGGTTGGATGTTTATGAGGGAAATTTGTGTTTTCTATATATAGGACCCCTCTCTCTCATGTGTGGGGGTTAGAAAAATTTGAGACATAAATTTTTTTTTCTCTCTAGATTTCTCTCTCTCTCTTGCAAAATTGTGTATGTTTGCCTAGTTTCTCTACACTTTTGCCTACTTCTCCTAAATCAAATCCTCTTACCTTTGAGCTGAGGTTCCTTGGGGCCTTCTTGGAGCTCTTGAAGGTGGTTTTGGCTTGAACTTGTGCCTAAAGTGACTCTTTGCTTGAAGAGGTAGAATACTAGTCTTGTTATCTTGTTTTCAATACTTGTTTTTCTATCTTTTTCAATTGTTTTTGGGGCTGGTTTTGAACTGTAAAAAGCTCTGTTTTTGTGGCTTAAAAATGGTGGTTTACGTCCTTTTTTAGTTAGGTGGTGGTTCACCCTTCTTGCTTCTTAGTTTATAAAGCTTTTATGCATTTATCCATCACTTTCAAATCAACTTTTTTGGGCCTTTTAACCACTAAATTTTAGAGGTTTTTAAGTGGCAAAAACCTTATTTTGAAATCCAAAATTGGAGAGGTTAGCCTCCCCTCCTTGTGCCTTGTTTGCATGCCTAGTTAGTCTCATGTTTTAGCTTATTGTTTTAGTTTTTCTTAACTCAAGTCCAGCATGCTTTAGCCTCTGAAATAACCTGTTTTGCCTCTGTTTTGGGATGGTTAGTTCATTTGAGCCTTGCTTTGCATAGTTGTAGTGTTAATTCGTTCACTAGCTTAGTGTTTTAAGGCTTTAATTGTCATTGGTTTGAGTTGGTCGCATGTTTTAGTGCTTTTAGTACTCATTTCCAGCACTTAATCACCTCTGCAACCTCCCCCCTTTCTTGGAATTATTTTGCTTTGAAAGTAGTTTAAACCACTTGCTTGTTTAAAAGTATGATTGAGGCATTTGTGCTTAATGGTTTAAGCCCTTTGGGGGTTCATTACCAACAGCATGAAGTCTCTTTCATGCCTAAAACAACCTTTGGTTTGAGCTTTCTTTCCATTTAGAGGACACTCACCCAATGGACTAAATGAATTAAGGAATGGTTTGGTAATTTAAAATGTGTAAACAAAATTGACAAGTAAAAGAGGCAAGATAAGCATCTCTTTGTGTTGCATTGCATGTGTTCAAATCGGACGTTAGTTCGAACACAAGGGAAAATGGAACATTTCATAC
The DNA here is from genome assembly GCA_036172215.1 of Camellia granthamiana. Lineage (NCBI taxonomy): Eukaryota > Viridiplantae > Streptophyta > Magnoliopsida > Ericales > Theaceae > Camellia > Camellia granthamiana. Next base: position 10,308 of record JAXFYN010000120.1, read on the forward strand.
TCAAAAGTGATGAAATGTGCCATTTTCCTAGGTCTCCATTGCCCTTGATTATGCATGATAGGGTGATGGTTTTGTTGGTCATATTTGTGCATTTATCGAAATTATACAACTTGGATCTTTGGCCATCATGCAATGAATTTGCTTGATTGGTGGTTTTGGATCCAAATGTGTCACTCCTTTGAGATATTGAGATGATAATGAGGGATATAGTACAAACAAATCCTTGGAAAAATCCTATTTTTGCTCTGTTTGTGCTCTGTTGCAGTGTGATGACCCAGTGCATCAGTGGCCGGCAGGCCACCATCCATGGCTGGCGGCGCATCATTTCTAGCCAGCAAGACGCCTCCCTGCCCGGCAGATGGCTAGCAACATCCATCCATGGTTGGCAGGCCACTGATGTAAGCCTCAGCTAAGTTTTGGTAAGGTGGAGTAGAAAAGTTCTGGAAATGCTCACCTCTGCAAACGGAGACTTTCGAGAGCAAAACGGTGGTCTTTTCGGAGCGAAAACCGAGCATGTGCATCTTCCACTTCCCGAGGCGGAGCAGTGGCAACATAGTTTAATTGCTTAGTTTGCCTACACTTATGTTGTAATAATTAGTAATTAGCTTAACTAGTTATTCATTTGGTTTGTAATAATTAGTCTAATTAGCTTAATTAGATTAGCTTAGCTTTATTTATTCAGACCCTTCTTCGCGAGGGCGTAATGTTGTAATAAGTGGGCGTGCGTGTGTGTATGTTTTCTAACCCCACGTCTTTCTCCCTTTTACTTAACCACTTTTGATTGTTAGTTTAGGAGCATCATATTTCAATTAGCATATCGCATGCTTGCATCCATTCATTCGTATTGCATACACCGAGGCTCGGTGCATCATTCAAACTGCATTGCCATTTCAATGTCTTATTTGAATACGTGTTTAATCGCATGTTGTTCAAATCGATCCATATGCCATATTAGTAGCCGAGCCTATTAATTGCATATTGCATGTGTTGCATTAGACATTTTGTATAGTTAGGAATCATGCATATTTTTCTAACTTTTGTTTTCCTAGCTTGGAGTACTAGGTGAGTTTTTACACTTTAGCATATTTGCATGAGTGTGAATGTTGCCATGATTAGCATACTTGCTATGAGGCTATGTGCTTAAATGCTAAACTGCATGAATACCTATGGATGAAGGCTTGTTGTTTGAATTGGAACAATTCAATAAATGCGCATTTTAAGCCCACTTCATTGAGTGGCAAATCAGTTTTAAGCCCACTATGTTTGGTGGCAAATCCACAAACTTTAAGCCCATTTGAGGTGGCAAATTCAAACCCTTTTTACCAACCAAACATGAGTTGAATTGTTCCAACTTGAGCAAACTAGTCTATACTTGCTTTTGCGCATCACATAGTAAAACTAGCTTAATAATCAACAAGAACACATAATGTTTATAAAATATCATATCATGATTAGTAGAGGCCGATCTTTGATCGGGCGAGCGAGGGTGCTCAATTCATAACCTTCCCCTCTTATACCCAAGTTCCCGAGCCGAGGCAACTTTGGTGATGACGGACACGTGGCCTTTGGCACGAGTCATGGGTTTCCTAAATTCTCCCAAAATAAAATATTTAGGTGGCGACTCTGTATCTGGTGAAGCAGTCCAATTTTGACATTATTTGATTTAAAATCAATTTTCCAAAAAGATTTGCCGGATTTGAACTCTTTGGTGTTTATTAGTTTCACATTGCACTTGTGAGACTAGATTCAAAACCACGGGAGTTCGAATTGTGAGGCCTTTTCATTTCAAAACTTTTCTTAAAAGGAGGGCGCGAAAAAAGACGAGCCACACCCATGCGTTGACAATGACTACAATGAATTTGTTGCACTTGTTCCCCTTTAAAAAGCATCTGTTTCTTCTTGGGCCTTCCCGGTGGACGTTTGACACCTGGTGGTTGAATGACAAAATCTGTAGCGGTAAATGTTGATTTAGCGACAGTTGGAATGCGGGTTATGTTGTGTGCGTATGAATTCTGGTACTCAGCCACGTGGTAGTACGGAGCAACTAAGTCGTATAGGTCTAAGCCACTGTTTCGTATTGCAACAACTGCGTGAGCTCATGGGAGTCCATTGATTTGCCACTTAAAACAAGAACATGTACGCCTGCCTACGTCAACCATAACGGATGGAAATGAGTAAACCTCGTGTAACAACCCTCACCACTACTTACTGATAACACCACTGATTAGTGCTAATCTATGATTAAGTATGTTAACTGACTGATTGACTGAAATTCTGACTGATTGATTGAGTATATTAGTTTAAATGCATGTCTATCTGTTGACTGCTAAATTATCTGTTCATATTTTATGTTTAAACTGCAAATTGAAGGCCTTATCGGCGGCCGAATCTGAAATTAATTAATGTTTTGTGCTAATTGGAATTTATGTGAAATTATGGTATGTTTAATTGAAATTTGATTTGGTATGATTAAATTGGATTAAAAAAGCCAAATTACATCAAATTGAATTATTTACTAAATTGCCATAGAAGTGGGCCACTACCTACAACAATGTTAAGAACCTTTGATACATCAATCTTGCACATCTCTGGAGACAAAACCGTAGAAGAGAGTGAGAGAGGAGAAACTTGGTTTCATCTAGAGAACTACTTGGAGATTAAGAGAATTGAAGGAGTTTTGCACAAACTGAGCTTCCACATCTTGAATTCTAGACCTAAGGTAGGATAATTACCTTCTTGTTTATGAATTCTAGTCTTATGTTGCATGGTTCATGGAAGTTTAGAGATTGAAATCAAGTTTTAGTTTAGATTGTTGGATTGAAGCTTAAATCATGCATGCATGTGCATATCTTGAAGTTTCAAGTTGTTTTCATGGAAATTCTTGCATGCATGTTTACATTTTGGTTGGAGTCCATGAATTTATCATGTTTTTGAAGAAATAGACTCATTTAACCATGTATTTGAAGCTTTGAATGCAATGAGATCATGCATGTTACATGTTCATCATGTTATTGAAGTTTCCCTAGAAATTGTGTTTAATTAAACTACCTTTGGGCTTTGATTTTACAAATTGATCTTTGAAACATGTAATATTATGGGTTTTGAAGTGTTTTCCAGAAAATTAGCCCAAAAGGATCGAATTTGGTGCATCAAAGTTGAGTTTTGAGCTTGAGGTTCAAATCTGGAAATTCCAGATTTTGGACTCACGCTCGAGCGGGGAACTCCACGCTCGAGTGTACATATTGAATTCATGCAGTTCGCTCGAGCGGGGAAAGTGACGCTTGAGCGGGAAATGCGTGTATCCAGTACTTTACATGTGTTTACAGTCTGCTCGAGCGAGGGAATGCACGCTCGAGCGAGGACTTGTGTCTCACCCTCGAGCGGGGGTCGAGCGCCCGTCGAGCGTGAATTTCACCCATCCAATACTTTTGCAGTCCGCTCGAGCGAGGAAAGTGACGCTCGAGCGGGGAACCTTTGTCTGCATGTCCGCTCGAGCGTGGACCCCTGTTTCAACAATTTTGAAAAGTGTTTTAAAGTGCATCTTTGCATCCTCATTCCATCATAGGCATTCCTAGGCCTAGTTTAAGGCATCTTAATGAGGATATTGATGTAGAACCACACCGAGGCAAATTAGGGATTAAGTTATTATTTCCCAACTATGTAGCTTAGTGTGTGTTCGTTCTGTAACTGTGTAGGGTTGGCATCCGAGGACGCTCTAGCTACTTATAGCCCAGTGCTCTGTGAGTAACAATGTTGTAAAGATATGTTCAATTGAGATTACTCTCTGAACGAACGACTAAACTGCTTTATGAAATAATACTGTTTACTGAATGAATGCTTGTCCTAATTGCGAACTGTATTCGTGGCATCCATAGCAATTTACTGTTACTGTATTGTACTGCTACTGTCACAGAGATCTCTGTCGGTTCCCATGTTTGGAACCACTACTGTTTACTGATATGATGGCCATCAACCAACTATTCGGTTTGTTAAGACCTGCTGTATTGTGTTGCTATTGGATGTACCACTTATGACTGCTATGATCTAATAACTGATATACTGTTCAAATGACTATTTTCAATACTGAAAGGACATTCATTCTTAACCTCTTTACGCATATGTTATTCACTGGGCTTTAGCTCACTGCTCATATATATATGTACGTGTACAAGCATCGGACCGTTGCTAGGAGCGTCAAGCTAAGCTCCCGTTTTGTCAAAGCCAACCACTGTGCCTCACTGCGAGGTTCCAAGTCCTTCAAGCTAGGGCTTTTTGGGGTGTTTTAGATTCCCCTTTTTTGTATCTGTTTTGTAATACTGTATAGACTGAATGATATTGTACTATACTGTTATGGTAGGGATTTGGTCCCTAACCTAAATATCTATATATGGTGTATGTACATACTGTTTTTGTTCCAAATGTGTATATGTTATGAAAAGTCTTTTTGCATTCAGACTGTCACAGCTCATTGGACATCTTTCAATTACTGTTTTGGCTTCCGCCAGCCCCTGTACTCTGTATTACTGTTTTACTGTTAAGCAGGCCTTTGGTAATCACGGATTACTAGCCGGTTATGGTACTGAACCCATAGGGGCGGGTTTGGGTCGTGACACCTAGTATACCTCATCGTTGGATTAGCTTACAAGCCACGATCTACCTTTGTTGTATGTTTTGACCAACTGAGCTTCCATCTTAAGACAAATAGCACCAGCACATGATTGTGCTTTATATCGGCGTTTGGACATCTGGCGCATAATCTTTGCTCGAATACTGTTAATCATTTGAGTTATTGGTAGGTGGCATGCTTCTCGTATCCACGAGTTGAACGATTCAGTGGTATTCGAACTCATCTCGCCATATCGTGAACCGCTGATGTGAAGTAAGTATGAAATACGTTAGAATACAAACACGTAATGTAAGACCGAACAGAAAGACAATGGGTATGGAAAACAAAATGTGGAAATATATGTACCAAAAATAAGCATTCGCCCAGTATTGAGGGGGTAAATCTTTCAAGAAAGCCGGGACAGCCTTACGTCCACATCTTGTGAACTCTTCTAGACTTTGGTTGAATGCAGCCACAGTCGGTGCGTAAGCAAAAGCACGAAATTTAGTCAACATCTCACCTCGATATGAACTATTAACGTAGCGCAACTTATCTTGCAAGTTGCGTTGCAAATGTTGTAAGCAGAACGCATGATGGGCTGTGGAAAATATGATGGGTATCGATTCAAGTAAGCTTGCATGTCGGTCCGAGACAAACGTAAGTGTCCTCTGTCCGTTTACCGCATTTGCGAGATGTCCCAAAAACCAAGCCCAGTTTGTAGCGTTTTCTAAATCAACTATTGTAATGACTAAAGGAAATAAACCTACAATTTGTTGTTGTTAATCAAGTGAACAATAGTTGTGTTTGAAAAATATTTATGAAAAAATGGTATGATGATGAAGCCAATGTCAGTACAGATGTGTCATTACTTGCAACAATATAATTTTTGTTTCATTACATAAATGTTATGTGTGAAGCACAAAGAATAATAATACCTTGGTTGCCATCCTTTGCCGTAGCAACAAGCAAGTTCCTCTTGAATTTCTTTTTAAGGAAAGTCCCGTCCAAAAAAAACAATGGGCAGTAATGGTGGAACCCGTCAATACATGCTTTGAATGAAATGAAATAACGAATGAAATGATTGTTTTGTTCATCATATTCAATGTTGATATAACTCCCTAGGTTGTTTTCCATGACTATAGTACTGTACCACCGCAGTTGGTTGAATGGAATGGAAACATCTCCCCCCAAGCTTTTTCAACCCCTAGCCATGTAACCTGGTAACTAACCTCCAATCCGTAATCTTTTTTCAAGTCATACATAACATCTGTAGGTCGTGTGAGAGGTTTTTCACGTACCCGTTCAGAAATTACATCAGAAACTAGGTAGGAACTAGCCCTTGGGTTTTTGGGAGTCCGCACAGCAATACCACAAATGTGCTCGCTATTCCATTTCCGAAGGTAAAAAAAACCATTGGCATTCAAGATACGTGCATATGTATTGACCACATGCATTGTTTCGATTCTCTCATCATGTATACAACTGTGATTCGAATAGAATCGTTCTTCACATATTTGAAGCGAAAGCCACACTCAACTGCATACTTATGAAGAACATTACGAAATTCAGATGCTCCACCCTCAAAACTTTGACCAATATGTCGAATGCCGTTGGCCCATGAAGCGGACAAGAACACTTTTTCAACATGAGGACAGTATTTTGCCAATAAATCATGTTTGTCATCCGTTGCCGATTCGCCAGACAATTGTGCCATGTGATAGGGCATGGTATGTGCACTGTGAAATGGGCTATCAAGATTATCATCATCAGGTGAGTCGTGTAACTGAATGATGACATCGACACATTGCAAACGGAAAAACCGTGCAAGAGATACCATATTTTCCACATCGATATCGTTCTACAAAGTAAAATTATTGTAACCTAGCATCTTGAAGAACAAACACACATCGGAAGGTGTTAACCCAGCAAACTTCCCACACGCACGATTGACGATATCGTGAAACCGAAACAGAACTTCGAAATTAATTGCAGCATTCATATTTTTGTAATAACAAATTAACATAAGTTGCGTGTCCATCACCCTGACAAGATCAAGGCGTGCTTCATCAGAACCACAAAAATCGAAAACAATAAAATGACATACACCACACACGACAATCCTGTTGAAGCCCAAAACATGAAACATACCCCCTTTGTCATTGGCACATCTCGTTGGCCCCTTTTATAACCCACGCCACCTTGAAAACTAACCACACCCCTCATGGAGACCACACCACCCACAATAGCACACAAAACAACCCCACCAATGTAGCACATAATAACCCCTTTTGTGACATTGTTCAGACCACCCCACACCACAATGTCACGAAACCCATTTTGTGACATTGTTCATACCCACCCTACACAAATACATACAAAAGCCCCAACAATGCAAAACAATAAAATTAACGAAGTGCAATGTGACATAAATATGTAACTGAACAATATCTGGACACATAATATAATGTACCTTTGTAACAACGACGCCCCGTCGACGGAAAATGATATCTCTATCAGTCTGCCACACAACCGTCACAGACACCCCAACTCAAACCACACAAAACCCTACCCGTGATGGCTGACACATATGTGAACATTCCATTCAAACTATCAAATTTGAGGCAAACACATTTCCAATCAAAAAAAGGGTACAATTGTCCACTCAGTAGAGCAAAAAATGGAAAAAAAAAAAAAAAAAAAAAAAGGATCAGAAGGGAACAAATCTCCCCACCAGTAGACTTACCGAAACAAAAGTATAAAGTTGGGACTGATTGGTATAATAGTTTGTGAGATAGGATTTATTGGTAAATATTCCATTTTTAAAATATATAAGTGGATTCAAATTTTAAAATAATTAATGAAAATAATAAAAAAATAAAATATCAAATATCAAAATTTTGAATTTCTAAGGCAAAAAAGGGCAATTTAATTTTGATTCTTATTGTTTTTGTTTTTTCTTATTCTTTTTAAGCATCTCAACATGAGTAGGGGTACAACTTGAACGAGTTTAGTCGAATAAAAAGATTGTCAAAGACCAGTTTGAGTTGTGTCGAGAATTGTCCATTACTAAACAAACCCAAATTATAAGCAAATATTGTTTGTCCAAATCAGACTTGAGTTATACAATAATTGCCAGAGTTGCCCAAATTATTTGAATTGCACAAAAAAATACGGCTGTGTTTGGTTGCATTTTCAAACTATATTTCCACCCATACATTTACACTTCACGTTTGGATACAACTTTCAAATTGTAATTCCACCATACAATTCAAAATACATCTCCACTTCCAGTTTGGCAGTGTGATCTCCCTTCGTTTCTCCACTGTAAAATAATGGTACATCTCTGTATCTTTGATATTCTCTATTTCTGAAAAGCTTTAAAGCTTCACCTCAACGAAATTTAAAGCTGAACTTCACGAGTGGTGAACTTCACGAGTCCTCTTTCTCTCTTTCAACCATCACAGGTGAAGATTCTTCATGGGTCATGTTGCTCTGTGAACTGAGACCTTTGAATACAAAGTACGTCTATGAACCCCCTCTCCACCCACAAAATCGCATTTAATAGCTCCCACAAATCAAGTAAGTTACAATTTGTGCATTGTGGAAGATTTACTCTCCGAGCAACGAAATAACGACAAGACTGAGGTTAACTACATCACAAATTTCTTTCAAATTTTAAATTACAACTCATTGATTTCCTCAAAATTCCCCAAATTCATTCCTAATTTATGTGTGTCAGGCCAAATTTGTGAAACATATTCTCCAATCAGACGTATACCGAAGAATCGCACATCCACCCACTGTACCCACTTAGTCATCGGTGACAACTATTCCATTCCTACTTCTCTAGTACGTATATCCTTGAATAGATCTGCTAGTCGTATATCGTTCAATCCTTCATATATCCTTTAATGGATCTGCTAGCCGTTCAATCCTTTACTTGATTTGGTATGTAATAGCTGAGAGGAGAAATGTTCTGTCAAACCGGTCAACCGCCAAGGCAACTGGCCTGTCATCCCACCAGACTTCCGGCCGGTTGACTGCCGACCCACCCCCATTCTCCTCTTGGACGACCGACATTACCCTTTTCATGCTTCTCTTCTTCTTCTGGTCTCCTTCTGGTTATTTCTACTTGTTCTCTACTGTATACACTTCTCTCATAAACTTTTTGCATATAATATTATGCTTTTTCCTGTTATATAACACTGTTAACACTTGAATTGATATTTTTTTTTCCTACTAATATTCTGCTTTTTCTTCTGCTTTTTCCTCTTGTATCTATTTTTCCCAACACTATTAACAACTTCAACTAATGCACTTTTTTTCCTACGAAAACATAATTGGAAATGATTTTTGCATTTATTTTTTAATATCCAATTCAGATTAGTTTAGATATAAATTGTGTATTGTTAGATGGATGACAACAATTCTGATGACAATCAGGACACACAAATGTGGAGTTCCAGAATAGAAATGAAGCTAATCAACATGTTGAAAGATGAGGTATAAAAAAATTCAAACAACAGGTTGTAGTACTGTGTGGACAATTAGGCATTGGACTCATTTTGCAATTGAGTTGCAAAATTTGTATGGGTTTCGATACATACCAAAACAGTTAAGACAAAAATATCAGCGACTGAAAGCTGATTACCAAACCTTCAAGCGATTGCAAGCACAGACCGATCTGGGATGGATCCCATTATAGGAATGGTTGTTGCACCCAATGAATTTTGGGATAAGGTATTGAATTAACCTATACCCTTTTCAAATTTTTTTGTAACATTTTATAACACGTACAGAACGCTTATTTTTAACATGTTCACTTGCTGTAGGCAACAAAAAATGTTAAGAAATTTAGGACAAAAGGATTTGAGTATTTTTAAGAAATGGCCGAAATTGTTGAAAACTATTGTGCTACAGGGGCCTTTTCCCGTGCATCCACACAAGTAGCCCCTGACTCTGATGAAGATGATGAAATGTTTAATAAATTTTGGTCTCTTGGAGCTAGTGGGAGTAATGCAGTCGAACCTATTACTGTTGACTTATTCGGCAATGTGTACATAGAACCATCGAAAGGTAAAAGTCACAAGAGGGGCCCTACAACTAGCCAGACTGATAGTGGTCGTTCTAAAAGGTCACGGTCAAGTGGCTTTGATGATGTATGCACAACTTTCACTACCTATGTACATGCAAAAACGGAACATTCCTGTGCTCGATCAACAGACACAGAGGCTGTAAGTGCAAGTGGTGATAACTATTCTCTTGATGCATGTCAAGATGCCATGTTAGAGCTTGGGGACATACCACCGGTCCAGTACATTAGAGCACTGACACTATTCAAAGACAAGGAATGGCAGAAGTTTTTTATGCGTACTCCTGCCCATATGCGCCTAGCTATGATTCTAGTTTTGCAGTGAAGGGAGAAGTTGTGGCTTGATCGAGCTTGTGGTTCTCATTGTGGTTGTCCAACATGTTTTGATGATGTCTATGTTGTTTTTATTAATTTTATTTTTCACCTGATGACATGCTCTTTTTTTTTTCCCGTCTTTCTCTGTTTATTTCTATAATTTTTAAAACTGTTTCTTTTTTACATATTAATATTTGATGATATCTGTTTTCTTATTTCTGCTTCAACTTTCAATTTTACATAGAACATACAATATGAAAATGTAGTAATGACAATCTGACTAAATATTAACATGTTTTTACTTGGCATGTACGTTTCCATCTACTTCGATAAATAAGTAAGGTTAACAGATTGTAGGTAGTGGTTTATTTTAATTTCACCAATGATGGTAATACTTAGCATGTTGTTAATAATTTTTTAATACTTATGCGTTATTGTCATGTAGCCGAAACAATATGTCATTCGACACAGAAAACAATGCAATGGAGATGTCATCAGAGGATGATGAGGTTATTGAAGATTTTATGGACTTTTTGATGATTGCTTTTATGAATAAGCATATCAATGCGTCAACCAGTATACGATCGCAACGAACTTGTCCATTTAGAGGTGATGACTACATCTTCAGTTTATTAACTGGCCATCCAGAAACAATGATGGACATCATGCGAATTGATGCCCAAACATTCATTTTATTGAAGGACACCATACTTCAAAATGGTTTAGTCGAAACTAAACATAGGCATATCAGTGTCGAGGAATCACTTGACATTTTTTGGTACACTTTTGCACAAAATGACCGGTATAGATTACTAGCCGATAGATTTCAACACTCCACTGAAACTATTTGTCGGCACATCAAAATCATTATGCGGGTACTGTGCAAGCTTGCATCAACGGTTATCAAACCACTTAATCAAGATGAGATACCAGCAAAAAATTTAAATGATTGGAGATTTTTTCCTTGGTTCAAGGTATGACTATGTTTGTGTTGTAAGTTTTCAATAATAGTAACGAATTAAATATTTTTATTATTATTTTTTTAATGTTTTACAAGTAATATCTAGGTTTGTTTCGCATTTAATGTCAAACTAATTTATTTCAAATAGGATTGTGTCAGTGCTATCTATGGCACATTGGTGGATGTGTGGGTCCCAACCTCATGACAGAATACATTCCGTGGTCGTAAAGCTACTCTATCGCAAAATGTACTCGCAACTTTGCAACTTCGACATGTTGTTCACATTTATCAATTCTAGACGGGAAGGTAGTGCCCACGACAACGCAATTTTAGTTGACTCAATTACAGGAGCTTATCTACATTTTCCACACCCACCCTATGGGGAGTGTCACCAAATAACTACCTGTTTAGTCTTAAATGTTTATTTTCCTGTACATGTATTTGACAGAGCATTTCCCACATTATTTACATGTAGGCAAATATTATTTAGTAGATGTCGACTTCACAAACATGCCTGGATTTCTTGCCCCATTTCGTTCCCAACGCTATCACTTGCAAGAGTTTCATGGCTGTCATTATTCTGGACCTAAGGAATTGTTTAACCATCGACATTCGTCATTACACAATGTCATAGAAAGAACATTTGGTGTTCTGAAGAAGCGCTTTCCAATATTGTGATCCATGCCAAATTATAAGTCCACAAGACAAGGACCCCTCGTTATTGCATGTTATGTAGTGCACAATTGGATCCATTTGCATGTAGCTATGGACCCATTCTCCATGGAAGCTGATAATGAAACGGTGACTGAAGCGGCACTAGATGGGTTTGTTGGAGGCGAAGCTGACTATGTTGACATGTCACAACATGGGTTGACGTACCAATCAAACATTAGGGATGTAATTGCTACTGCTATGTGGCAAAATCATGTTGCCCATGGGTAAATTTGTGATGTGAAGAAATAATGTCAATTTCAACATATTGCATGTATTATTACATTCAATTTTTTTTGTAAATGTGTAAAACATTTGAAAGTATTCTGCTCTTGTTGGCATAGAAATAACAACCATTTTAAAATGAATGTACCCCATTGGTGCTACAATAGCAATCATGATTTTTAAAATACATCCCCAAAAAAGTTATTTCTGTTGTACCAAATTATAATATTTAAGTAAAAGAAATATAATAATAATAAAAAAGCATTTAAACATTCATTTACTCTGTTGGTGTTCTGCAAAATCAACCATAATTTGTAAAAAAAAATATTACAAAAATTATTGTTGTAACATATTAAAATGTTTCAGTAAACCAAAAAATACTAAATTTAAATAAAAGCCACTTCGGTATTCATCTACTCCGTTGGTGTTCTACAAAAGCAATCAAAATTTAAAAAAAATAATTTTGCTGTCAAATATTAAAATAGGGGGTTTAATAAAGTAATTAAAAACAAAAAACCATTTTAAAAACCGTTGACTCAATTGCTGTTCTTTCACACAAAATCAACCATAATTCTTCAAAACATATAAAAAAATAATAGATGTGGTAAAATATTAAAAAAATTCAGTTTGGTTATTAATATTTTTCTTGTAAAATATTTCAGTTTGGTTATTAATATTTTGTTGTAAAATATTAAAATATTTCAGTTTCATTATTAATATGAAAATCAATATTTTGTTGTAAAATATTAAAATATTTCAGTAAAACAAAAATAAAAAAAAAAAAAAAAAAAACCAATTTGGTTACCATTTGTTTTTTCAATTAATTGTTGTTTTACACAAAAGCAGATTGGCAACAATTCTGTTATTTTTCTTTTGTTAATAAAACCATATTTTCAATTAAATTTTAAGAATATTTTGGTTATTAATATTTTGTTGGTTAATAAATATTTCTTCAATTGCAATTTGAAAAGAGTTGGTTATGAAAAATAAAAACACGAAAATAAAATACAAACAAACTAAAGTAAACAGGTGCATCATCTACAAAATAACAATAGACATCAGTACATTACAACGACAACATGGTTAAAGACATCCATGAACCAAAAAAATTAAGAAAGAAAGAAAAGGAAATAAACAAATAAGAACAGAAAGTACGCGTACATCTGCAACACAACTAAAAACCATAACATGCATAAATCATTTAATTTGCTCATCGAAACAAATTAAGCGTCATTGTCAGGTGGTGGTGGAGCTGGAGGGAAGTAGTGATGGTAGACCTGAGTCACTCAATGGTCAATTTGATCAATGCGGTTGCTTGTTACTTCATTACATCTTTCAGTATCAACACGAAACTCACCAAATTGTTGAATTAGTGAGTTTTGAGTGGCGGCAAATGCATTGAACCTATTACCTAATGCATTGAACTGATTCTCCATTTGTTGTTCCTATTGTACGAGCTGATTGTGTCATTCTTGTTCCAGTACCAAATAATCAGTCCAATATTAGGGTTGTTGATTTTGTGGCATGGCATTGTCTTTGCAGTCTTCGGGATCATCAGTTATTGGTGCATTTGCAAAATCAATAGATCCCAATAAGTTGTCTGCGTCACCAGCTCGGGTCAGTGTATACTTGGAAATTGGTGAATTGATTTTCACATCTACTTCATCTACAAGGCTGACATGATGAGTTTTGAAAATTTTGGTTAGCAGAGCGCCACAGAGCGCCAAGAGGTAGTGACCAGCCACTGAGAGTACCAAGATTTGCAACTATCGTTTCCTTCAGTATTATGTAGCATAAATCTAATGTTTGTCCAATTTCAAAACAATATAACAAATAAACATTATAAAATGGAGCAGCATCAAAATGTCATTTTTTAGGAGTGACATTTTTTACTATCCATCGATGAAGAATACGAAGGTGGGGTTTTAAATGGCGTGCTTGTAAATTAGTGCCGGTAAATCGGTTCTCACAAATTGTAGTATAAACCTCACTTACATCACCAACCATGTTAACTTGGTCAGCCTCACTTTGAAAATGACATTGCAAATCCCCTGATTGAACTCCAATAATTTGTGCTAAACTATGGGGGTTCAGTGTGATTACTTTACCTTTCACGTAAGATGTCAAATTATTCTCTCGAACTACTCCCTCAGTAGATGTAAGTGAAGGTAAAATAAATACACAAGGCGTGGATATACCTTTTGTGGTAAATTAGTTAAAGGTAGCCATCCCATCGTGTCCAGTCTACTAACCAACAATGGATCATATTGAGAAGGTAGATTTACCCTTCTCCCGGTAACAATTGGTCGGTTGGGAAAATCTGAATAAGCTTGTTCATGATTTTAGGTAAGAAAATCAATTGTTGGATAAATTTGTTGTTGTTGGCGTTGTAGAGGGCTAGAGGTTTGGCCACGTTCTGGTCTGACTCTTTTTGTTCTCGGCATGACTTATGAACGTAAGCAAAGATACCAAAAATGTAACAAAAATGTATGAAAAATGTATAGCAAAATGTATGAAAATGGTGTGCAAAAGTAACCAACAGATAGCCAAAGCTCAACCACAGGGTTCAGACTTGATGGAAGCTGGAATAGAGAGGCCGGATGACCTACCGGTTGTCCGGCCGGATGACCCATCGGTTGTCCGCCGGGTCGTCCGGTTTGTTGCACTGTTCAGTTCTAAACAACAGATCTGAAGGCAACTTTCAAAAATAGTTCTGCAGAACAGATCTAAAGGAATATTTGAAATTTATAAATTAATTGAATGGGAAATTAATTGAGGTAGGTTGTGGAGGAGGTGGTTATCTAGTTCGGGTATTGACAGTATTTTGATATAAAGAGCAATGAAGATGGTGAAGAAGATGGTGATAGTTGTGAAGTAAGAAGTTGTTGGAATGAAGATGGTGTTGCTGAAAGTTTTGAAGTGAATTGTTGGTTAGGAGAGTGATGTAAAGAGCTTCGGTCAAATGGTCAAAAATATACTGAGTGTTGATTTTTTTTTTATTCATTTTTAAAAAAAAATAACATCCAAAGCTGACCAATTATTTTGGCTTCTTTTTTTCTTTTATTAAAGCTGACCAGATTTTGCAGAGGGCCGATGGATCTGTAGAAATGAGTGAAATTACCATGTTGTCCTTTTTACTTATTTCTAACATATGAATTTATTATTTATTGAAAGAGGGGTAATGTGGTAATTTCAATGTCAAACCCATCACACACTACCATTATTGATGGTGATGGTACTTATAGCGGTCCCGGGTTTACCCCTTGTTGTACAGTGATCCGGACATGTGTCCGTGGATGTTGGTAGTTGAGTATTGTCTTGTTTACATCCTTTCCTACTTTGTATTTGAGTTATAGGATGTATTGGGCAGGTTTGTTACAGGTTGGTTGTGTTTGAAAACCAAGTGTTGCTGCCCAGAATTTTGGCTGGTCGCTCGAGCGAGGGTTTGGTCGCTCGAGCGAGGGTTGGTTTTGTGTCTGGTGGCTCGAGCCAGAGTGGCTTCGCTCGAGCGAGCGACTGCGTCTGGCTCAGACCTGAAGGTTGTGTTTCTTCGCTCGAGCGAGCTGGTTCGTCTTCGCTCGAGCGAGCGTCGTACTGCAAATCGGAAAATTTGCACTGTTGGCTCGAGCGAGCGTGTGTCTTCGCTCGAGCGAGACCAGTTTTTGTGTCTGGTCGCTCGAGCGACGGGGTCTTCGCTCGAGCGAGCCTGTTTATATCAGCAACGCAGCACCGAACTAAACATCACTTTTTCTTAACTTCATCTTCTTCAAACCCTTATTTTGAGAGCTTCTCTCTCTACACTTGCACTCTCTCTAAGATTTGATCTACCTAGGGTGATCTCCTACCCTAAGGCCTTTGTTAAAAAGCTAGAGGGTGGCTTGGGCTTCGTTTTAATCGGAACAAATTTGGTTTTGGAGCAAGTTGGGTGTTGGGCATCATCTCCTTTGGAGCTCATTCTTTGAGGTAGGGATACCCTACTCCTCTTTATGAGTTTTGTCTTTCAATTTTAGCATTTTGATATGTTGGAAGTTGTTGTGTAATTTTGGGAAACTTCGGGCCATTGTGTAATTTTATAAAAGTTGGGGGTTTTTATCTATGATAAACCTAGAAGCATGTTTGGTATATAAACATGGAATTAATGTTGAAACATTAGTGAAATTGGAACCTAAGGGTTGGGATGTTGATTATGGAGGATGTCCTAATTACATTGATTGATTAATTTGAATAATTAATTGTGTTGATTTGTGATGTATATAATTGTTGTTTACATGCATTGTGTTGTGTTGGAGGAGATAGGGGATGTACTCCACGGTTTAGGGGAAGATAGGGGATGAACCTCTAAACCGGATGTTGTTGGGAGGAGATAGGGGATGAACTCCGTAGATAGAGCGGGTATGCTTATCTAGAAGTGTTGACATAGCGGATATGCTTGTCGTTGGAAGTATTGATATAACTGTTATGTTTATCTTTGATGAAGTGAAAAGTGTTGGCATGAGTGTGTGTCTCATGTGTGATGTTTGGCCAGGTTCTGAGCCAAGGTTATGAAATGGCAAGTAAAAAGGAAAGAAATGGAAAGGAAAGGAAATATAGACTTAAGTGTCTTGGAATTGTGTTATGTTATGAACGAATGTAAAAGTGTTGGCCATCTATCAACTGTTAATCTTGTAGTCAATGTTCATAATTGGTTTAGTATATTTCTACTGGGCTGTGGCTCACCCTATATGGGAACATCATTTTCAGGTACAGGAAGCATGCCACCTCCAAGGACTTAGCTTGGGAGGCTAGTGGCGGACAGACTTTTTGGTTGTCTTTCTTTTTGTTGTATTACATGTAAATTCAAGCCAAGGGCTTTATGTGTAAATGAGTTAGTACTCTACTTTTGTGTAACCAAGTGTTAACTTGGAAAGCTGTAAGCCCTTAGGGCATTTGCTTTTGTTGTTAACATGTAATACTCTTGTAATAAGACTCTGATGAATGGAAAGACGTGAACTTTTTATATATCATAGCATGTCTATATCGTTGGGTTTAATGTTATTATTTTGAGGGCGTTACAGTACTTCACTTCACGGGTCTCTGTTTCACTTCGCGGGTCATGTGCAATAAGAAATGGAAAGGTGAGTACAATAATGAAGGTTAAAATAATGGTATAGGTTTACAAATAAATAAATGTTTAGGTAATTTTGATAACGTTTATATTTTTGGTTTCTATTTACAAAAATGTTATTAATTATGTTTTATTTCTTTTTTAAAAAATACCCAATAAACGCGTTTAGTTTGAACATAATATTTATTGTCTAAATTTAATACACATAAACAAAAAATATGTTTATTCAGGTCAAAACTATTTATATTTATCTTTTATTATTTTCTGACAATGGGATCACACACATTATCATTGAAAAAAAATTATTATAAAAAAAATTGGGAAGAAATTAATTTCAAAAAAATAATTGAAAAAGAACATAAATTGAAAAACATTAATTCAAAAAATAAATGAATTGAAATAAAAATTATTTGGGAAAAAAAGTAATTGAAAAAAAAATTAATTGAAATAAACATTAATTGGAAAACAAATTAATTTAAAAAAAAAACTATTTGGAAAACAAATTATTTGAAAAACCAAATTAATTGAAAAAAAATTATTTAAAAAAAATTAATTGAAAAAAAATTATTAATTCATTTTCTGAATTGAATTTTAAAAAGAGTTTGGTTATGAATGTTGATCAATAATTTCAATTGAGTTATGAGTTGTGTGTTTGATTATGATTTATAACTTTTTGAATTAAGTTTTGAAAACTCATAACCAAATAAATTTTTTTACTGCACATGTCATATCAAGCTTTCAAAACTCAATTCCACACTCAATTCAAAACTCATTTCAACCCTTTATTCAAAAATCATAACCAAACAAATTTTCTACACTTAAATCATAATTCCAAAATTCATAAACTCAAAATATAACTTCTACTCTCGAATCATCTTTACAAAACTGTACCAAACGCTACCTACATATTTTTCAACTAATTTAATTAATTTGTTAAGATTATATTATATCACTTTTATTTTTTTTAAATCATTGATAACATCAAACTAAATAATTTATAAAATGTAAGAGAGGTAAAAATTGAAAAATTTATATGCTGCTATATTGGTCTATATAATTTTTAAATGAAAAAAAAAAGTTGTATTGTATTATTTGTGTTCATAATATATATTTAATATAATATAACAATATAAATTACTTTGACGCCATTCTAGTAATTTTTTTTATACTTACTATTATTATAAATTTAAATATATAATTTGGCCGTCACTTTACCTGGATTATTTAGGAAATTTGTTCAAACTAGTTCAAATTTAATCCAAAATTATAAATTTTTACTCAAACCACAACTCAAAATTTAAAAATATTTATGGGCAAATAACGACAGTAATCCCATTATTTCAGTTTTTGTGTCATTTTGATATATGTAATTTCAGTTAATTCAATTTTGACTCTAAATTTATTAGTACTTTGTCTCAATTTGATCAAATTTATTACAATTCTTAACATTTTTAATAAAAAATATATACAGAAGTGACGTGTCATATTTATAATAACAACATTATAAACTTACTCAATCCATCTCAACTAATTCAAAGATTATTTTGGACCAAGGGGTGCTGTTCTGACTAAGTCACAACAGCATGCTACGGTGGTCCGATGAGGATTTTTTTTTTTCAAATATTTTTTAATAATTTGAAATCATTTATATTATAAGATTTGTTTATACAAAAATTCAAATTGATTTGACATCTATAATTTAGTAACAAAAACATTTATTTTTAAAAAATAAACGATTAACATGATCTTAATAATTTTTTTAAAAATTTAGAATTTGATCATGGGATTGCGAATTTTCAATTAATTTGGTTTTTTATATGAATGGTATATTCAACAAATCTTATGTGTTAAATGATTTAAATTAAAAATAAAAAATAAATAAAAAAATTTAAAAAACTTGAGAAAAGTCTCAACCCGGACACCACAATCCCTTGTTGTGATCCGATTATTTTATGTCAAAAACAATTTTTTTTTTGTTTTTTGGGAACTGGAACGCAAATGTTACTAGTAATTAGACCAAACTAATAAAAAATTTAAAATTAAATTAATTAAAAATATATGAATTAGGGGTTGTTTGAGATGTTTTAAATAAGTGTGTTTTTTGACTTTTTATAAAATATGAGTTGAGTTTGAAGTGATGCGGTAAAGAGGTGATATGACTTAAATAAAATAATATGAGTTAAATAAAATAATGACTTTTTAACTTTTTGACTTTTTTAAGACACCCCAAACACGGCCTTAAAAAAACACGAGAGATATAATATAGGAACACATTTTTCTAAAACAACCGTGCTACATACCCCCACTGAGGGTCGACCCCCAGTGAGGTGGCAGCCCCTTATTTGCTGAAACTCAAAAAAAAAAAAAAAAAAAAAAAACTGTTTTTTTTTGGTCCACTCCCGGAGTGACATCTCACTGGGGGGTCGACCCTCAGCGGGGGTAGGAAGCATTTCTGTTTCTAAAACCTCAAAAAAAAAAAAAAAAAAAAAAAAAAAAAAAAAAAAAAAACCGGGGTTACTCCTCCTAGGTTTAACCCGCTCAAATTGACCAGACCAAACAAGCAGTCCTCTCAGCCGGCTCTGCTATAACATTCCCAATGAATCTCTGGCTCCTCCGGCGATGGACTCCGAACTTGTTCCACCTAACTCGAAGTTTCCGATCAAACTCTGCACTCGAAGCCCTAGCAAAAGCCTCCGAAGAAAAAACCCCAATCATCGTTCTCTACAACTACCCTTCGTTTTCCGGAGCTTTCTCAGCACTATTCGCTCGCCTCTTCCACTCTCATCTCAACCTCCCATGCCTTATCCTACCCTTCTCCTCCGTCGAACCTCTCAGGTATGCATACACATTCTCACAAATTCGCATATACATTCACATACACACACATTCATGTACATACTTATATTGCAGTTTGTTAATGTTATGTAATATTTATGTTTAGCTGATCCTCATACGGATATTGGGTCTTCTAAGAGCATCTCCAATTCTTAATTATTATTATTTTTCCATAAAATATGAATGAAAATTTGGTTAAAGGCTCTTAAAATATGTTTTTAAGTTTGGAATTTTTTAGGATAAGTTTGATGAAAAAAGAGAGAGTAAGGATTGGAGTGTTGCATAACACTATTGCATGGCATTTGACATGGTAATCATGGTATCTATATCTATATAACTAATAAATGTAGTTGTTTTGTCAAAAGTTTTCAATATTTATTCTTAAATTCTCATAATTTTAAAGTCTCTCTCTTCTTCCTAACAACTTTCTTTGATTGCCTTTTATGTTTTCTATTTTTCTTTATTTTCTATTTGTTTGATTAATTAAAATTAAAATTAATTTCATTCTTTATGGATAAAGATTTGAATTTCAAAATTCCTCCATATAGATAAAATTGAAATTAATTTCATTGCTTATGGATAAATATTCGAATTTCAAAATTCCTCCATATAGATAAACATATAAAAACTGAAAATTAATTTTATAGTCTATAGATAAAGATAAAAATTAAACAATTAATTTTAAAAAATTAATTTCGTAACTTATAGAAAATTTAAAATATCTTCCCATAAATAAACATATACAAGTTGATAAATAACTTATCAAAATTAATTTCATGGCCTACAAATAAAGATAAAGATTAAATAATTGATTTTTAAAAAAAAAGAAATTACTCCCTTTTTTTCCCCCTTCATTTTGTACTTTAATTAATTTCATTATAGATAAACATATAAAAATTCATAAATAATTTATGAAAATTTATTTCATGACCTATAGATAAAGATAAAAATTAAAAAAATTATTTAAAAAAATAATTTCATGACTTATAGATAAATAAACATATAAAAATTGATAAATAATTTATAAAGTTTAATTTCATGGCCTACATATAAAGATAAAGATTAAATAATTGATTTACAAAAAATTAAAATAATAAAATTTAGGTAAAGATATGATTTGTTAAGCTATATATCTATCAAAAACATATATATCTAAATCTTTATTTTGATTTACTCATATTTTTTTCTCCTTCTATCACATAATATCTTTTTTTATTTTAAATTTTCTATCTTATTATGAAATGCCCTTATCTATAACTTCTTATCTCCTATTAAATTCTTAACCTTCTCTTGATAATTTTTTATTATTCGGTATTATCTACCAAGTGATAAAGATTATAAAAAAAAATTTATTGTCTCTGAATGAGAAGATTATTAATAATGAAATTGGTTGGCTCTAAATAAGAAGAGTATTAATAATGAAATAATGAAGGCTGCATGGGAGAAGGCAACACAAAAATCTCACAAAATTGATTTTTGTCACTATATTTATACAAGATAATAATTTGATATTCTTTCTATTAGTTATTAAAAATAATTTGCATTAGATCATTGTTGTGTTTTTATGTTTTATTTTTTATAAGGCCGTCATTCGTTATAGTATTTCTTCAATCCCATCTCTAAATTCTCTCTTTGAAATTTTTTTTTTTTTTTTTCAATAATAAAGTTTAGAATCAATTTCTTGTTAAATTTGTTTTCTTGGTCCTTATTTTATTGAAGGATTAAGACGAGTAAAACTTTCATATGATATATGAAATTAATGAATATAATACAAAGATGATAGGGAAGTACTACATATTTGTCAATATCTTTATGTTATTATTAGTTGATTTACTAGATTATACTATCAAGTTAGAGTCCATATGATTTAATTCAATGTTCATGACTTTATTTGTATTTGACCATTTTTTCGTTGTGTAACCTGTATAATTTTTTTTTTGGGTATATAATGATTAAAGTTGTCATTTGTTATATTTCTTTAAGTACAATTCAAATAATTTTTCATCATTTTTTTTATAAATAAAATGGATTGAAATTATTTTCTTATATAATTTTTATAATCCTACGAAATTCTTATCTCGATTAATTTTTTTAAAATGATGTAGGAGCTATGCAAGTATTATTCAAACTATGGAGAAGGATTTATACTTTGATATGATATGCGTGTGTCATTGATAGAAGAAATCAAAGATAGAGAGTTGCTAACATAATCAATTAATGATTTGTTTGAGAAGTTCTTTTTATGAGCAAGGCAACAAATTTAGATTAAATTTTTTTAAAAACTACTTATAAATTATAATTAAAAGTTGATATTTATTCATAATTTGATCCCACAATAATAATATACACCATTGATTTAAAAGTTCAAGTAAATTTATGATAACTTTTCTGAGTTTATAGATTTCTCTCTTTTAATGTTTTGTTTAGTTTGATATAAGTTATTTATGTTATCAAATGATTGTGATACTATTATTCTCAACAATTTTTATAATTAATAATTTTTTATGTATATCAAATTTTATTGTGAAATTTTGTAAGTTAATTATTGTTAACATCTACCCAGATGGCTTAATATCATGGCTTGTCGCTATTAAGATATAATTTAAGAGTAAGACGATTTATTTATCATACAAAATATATATAGTCTATTTTTCCGTGCATCGCACGGGTTACCGCTAGTTTGACATATGAGAATGATGCTTAGGAACATTTCATCAAACACTTGGTGTGCACTCAAAATTGGCACATTTAAAAAGTTTTTTTTTTTTTTTTTTTTGGTGCAAGCACAGTTTAAAATTTGAGAATAGGATTTTTTAAAATTTGGGTAAAAGGGGGATTGCTTGGTTGATTAGGTTGTTTAGCAAAATTTTGTTGATTAAGAACATGCCAGATGAGTGGAAGAAGAGTATTTTAGTGCCAATCTATAAGAATAAAGGAGATGTCCAGAATTACAACAACTATAGAGGAATCAAGCTAATGTGTCATATAATGAAAGTGTGGGAGAGGGTGATGGAACGCCGATTGCGAGATAATGAAAGTGTGGGAGAGGTTGATGGAATGCCAATTGCGAGATATAACAGAGGTGTCAAAGAATCAATTTGGGTTTATACCTGGTAGGTCAACAATGAAAGCGATTTATCTTTTGAGGAGAGTAATAGAAAAGTATAGAGAAAAGAAAAGAGACATTCATATGGTGTTTATCGACCTTGAGAAAGCATATGATAGAGTGTCCCAAGATATAATTGTAAGATTTCTGAAAGCTTTTCTGTATATTCCATTGTATAAAAGATTACAATCAGACCTTAGATTATATAATCCTAAATCCTAAACCAAAAAGGAAAATACAAATACAATTATAATTATGTCTCTAACAGGACTCTAACACAATCATGCCTCTAACAGGACTCTAATTTGTACAAAACACACAATAATATATTCTATATTCTCACACCCCCGCTCAAACTCAAGGTGTTTTAGCAGAAAATACTGAGAGTTTGCTAAGAAGAAACTGAAACCGAGCGGTAGTGTGAGTTTTGGTGAGGAAGTCCGCAAGTTGCAACGCCGAAGGGATGAAAGGAAGCGAGATAGAGGCAGACTGCAGATGCTGGCAAACGAAGTGACAATCAATCTCAATATGTTTCGTCCGTTCATGAAAGATAGTATTGTGGGCAATCTGAACAGCACTGCGGTTGTCACAATAGAGAGATGTCGGAGAAGACTGAGAGACACCCAAATCAGACAAGAGACAACGAAGCCAAACAATCTCAGCAGTGGTATGAGCCAGAGCACGATATTCAGCTTCGACAGTAGAGCAAGCAACGACTTATTGTTTCTTACTTTTCCAAGAGATCAAGGAATCTTCAAGAAACATACAGAAACCAGACGTAGACTTACGATCAGTAATATCACTGGCCCAATCAGAGTCAGCATAAGCCACCAAGTTCAAAGAGGAAGTAGAGGACAACAATAAGCCCTGAAAGATGGTACCCCTGAGATAGCAAAAAGCGCGAACCAAAGCAACCCAATGGGTAGAGCGAGGAGCAGAAACGAACTGACTAACCACATGAACAGCATAAGCAAGATCAGGACGAGTGACAGTCAAATAAACTAAAGCCCACAAGCTCGCGATATAAAGTGGGCTCATCTAGAGGGACACCATCAATAGAGTTAAGCTTCACATTAAGCTTAATAGGTGTATCAGAAACCTTAGTATCAGTTAGACCAGCACGATGAATGACTTCATTAGCATACTTGGCCTGAGACAGAAAATAGCCTTTGGGAGAAGAAGCAACCTCAATACTAAGAAAATACCGTAATGGACCCAGATCCTTCATTTCGAAGGTGCGAAAGAGATGCTGTTTGACCTCAGAGATAGCAGAAGAGTCTGAGCCAGTGATGATTATATTATCCACATAGAGTAAGAGAGCAACAAAACCAGCCGATGTATGTCGCAGAAATAAAGCAGAGTCAGAAGCAGAAGGATGAAACCCGAGCTCGGTAACAGCAGTCTGAAATCGATCATACCAAGCATGAGGAGACTGTTTTAGACCATACAGAGCACGCCGAAGGCGACAAACCTGACCAAAGGGATGGTGAAGGCCAGGGGGAGGATGCATGTAAACCTCCTCAGTGAGATGGCCATTAAGAAAAACATTCTTAACATCCATCTGATGAAGAGGCCAAGAACGAACAGTAGCAACAGAGATCAAAGTACGGACAGTAGTCATTTTGGCAACAGGAGCAAATGTCTCCTCATAATCAATACCATACTCTTGAGAGAAACCTTTGGCAACCAGACGAGCTTTGTAACGCTCAAGAGAACCATCAAAATTAGTCTTGACTTTGTAGACCCATTTGCAACCAACCAGGTTCTTATCAACAGGCAAAGGAACCAACTCCCAAGTACTAGCTTTTTGTAAAGCAGACAACTCATCCTCCATAGCTTGAACCCAATGAGGATCTTGACAGGCCTCCTTGTAAGACTGAGGTTCTACAAAAGAGTGAATAGCAGACAAAAAGGTACGATAGGAAGTAGAAAAATAAGTATTAGACCAACCCAACCTGTTTGGAGGATGACGTGCTCGAGAAGGATATCGGTGTGTAGTAGGATCAGAGTCGTCAGAAGCAGAGGGAGCAGCAGCAGGGGCAAAGACAACCGGTGGAGGAGGAGCCTTACGATGAGAATAAACTAACAACGGAGGAGGGGAAGAAGCCGAAGGAAGAGAAGAAGCCGAAGAAGGAGAAGTAGCTAGAGGGATAGGAGGAGAAGATGGAACAAGCTCAGGGGGAACAGTGGAGATGTACTCATCGGAAGAGACCTCAGAAGGAAATGGGTCAATGTGAACCAAATCCTCTTTGGAAACTGGAGCAGTGAGAGGGGGAAGCTGGAAGTAAGATGGACGTTCAAGAAAGACAA
The DNA here is from genome assembly GCA_036172215.1 of Camellia granthamiana. Taxonomy (NCBI): domain Eukaryota; kingdom Viridiplantae; phylum Streptophyta; class Magnoliopsida; order Ericales; family Theaceae; genus Camellia; species Camellia granthamiana. The sequence goes on from JAXFYN010000120.1 coordinate 35,573, forward strand.
CATAACGGGAGACATAAAGACGACGGGAAATAGGGTCGTAACACCGATAACCTTTCTGAGTAGGACTATAACCCAAAAAGACACAGAGAACAGATCGGGCACTAAGTTTGGTCCTATCTTTGCGGGAAAGAAGAACAAAACAGGCAGACCCAAACACACGAAGGAGGGAATAGTTAGGAATTTGGGAGAATAAAGCCTCATAAGGAGACCGACCAGAAAGAAGGGGAGTAGGCATGCGGTTGAGAAGAAAAGCAGCAGTAAGAACTGCCTCCCCCCAGAATGGAGCCGGAACTGAGGCAAAGAGAAGAAGAGACCTAGCGGTCTCAAGAAGATGACGGTGTTTACGCTCGGCTCGACCATTTTGGGCAGGTGTATCTGTATAGGAAGTTTGGTGAATGGTACCCAAATTGGCCAAATACTCACAGAACTCATTTTTAAAATATTCCCCATCCAAGTCAGACCGTAACACTTTAATTGTAGACCCAAATTGAGTAGTAATCATAGACTGAAAAGTACGGTATATCTGATAGAAATCGGACTTATGAGTCATAAGATAAACCCAAGTGTAACGAGTGCAGTTGTCAACAAATGACACATAGTATGTAGAACCCCTTTTGGTGAGAACAGGAGAAGGGCTCCAAACATTAGTATAAACTAAAGAAAATGGTGTATCAGATATAGAAGTACTTTTACGAAAAGGTAAGGCTGTCATTTTGGCAAGTTTACACCCCCGACATTCAGTAAGTTCACTAGGAGAAACTTTACCCAAAATACCTGACTGAGCTAAAGACCATAAGCGGTCAGCGGACAAATGCCCTAATCGATAATGCCATAAATAGAAAGGACTAGACAGAGAATCTAACTGAAAAGAGAAAAAGGCAGCAAAGAGGTTGCTATAGGCAGATGCAAGCTCTCCACTACATAGAGGTCTCCAATTCTACGGCCGGTCCCAATCTGCTGCTTAGACATTCGATCCTGTACAGAACAGATAGCAGAAGAAAATATAACATCAAAACCAGCAGTATCAAGTTGACTGATAGATAATAAACTGACAGATAACTGAGGAACATAAAGGACAGATGGAATAGAGACAGCAGACATAGCAGACGGTAGGACAGACCTAACAGATATAACAGACATACCAGATCCATTAGCAGCATTGACAGTAATAGGAAAGGGAGGAGTACAATTTTGAAGTAAGGAGAGATGGGGAGTCATATGATAAGAAGCACCAGAGTCAAAAATCCAAACAGACGAAGAAATACCTGAAGAAGAACCAAGCAAACCTGAATGAAGAGAGGAAACAATGGAGGCAAATGGGGATGGCTGAGAGGTAGATAATATATGCTGGAGTTGACTAATCTGAGCAGTTAAGGAAGCCAAGTTAGGATCAGGAGCTGGAGCGGATGTAGTGTACGCAGCGGGAGAAGCCCAGAATTGATTCTGAGACTGCTGAAAAGATGTGACAGACAGACATCTCTTCTTGGGACAATGGTACTTCCAATGGCCGTTCTGATGGCAGAAAGCACACTTATCAGAAGTCAGAGACATCACAGTAATCAAAAAACCGAGAGGTTCAAGTATAATCAAATAAAATAGCCAAACCAAGAGTTTAAGTGTAATACTCAAAATCTGAGGGGGCAAAGTGTAATAACTCAAAATATATGAGGGGTCAAATTGTAATAACCCAAAAACTAGCACAGATGGGTCAAAGACTTGGTGGGTTGAAATCAGATATCAACCACGAAGAGAGAGATCACCGTTAAAAGACCAAAGCAAACTAGCAAACTCAGAGAGAGGGAGACCACCGATTGAAGTCAAGAGAAGCCGAGAGAGACAAATGGAAGTCGAGAGAATCAGAAGGAGAGAGGCAGACTGAGCTGTGAGGAGTCGAAGCACTGCAACCATGTCAAACAGATGGGTCGACCAGATGGGTCACCCAAGTTAACCAGAAAGAAGAGGAACCACGTCAAAGGTCGAGAGAGCAAAGAGACGAACCAGAGGTCGACTAGATGGGTCACGAAAGGAACCAGACCTAGACGTGGTAAAGAGACGAACAAATGACCCACGAAGCAAAGGAGCTTCGATTGACAACCAGGTCTGTGAGAGAGATTGATCGCGAACCAGTTTGAACCAACGACGCGCGATTCTGGTGACAGAAGACCGTGATTCCGACGATTACCGAACAAAGCCCAAATCAGACTACTGGATTAGAGAGGATCTCTGACACTCTTCAACAGACGATGTAGGGTTTCGTGACCTGCTCTGATACCATGTAAGATTTCTGAAAGCTTTTTTGTATATTCCATTGTATAAAAGATTACAATCAGACCTTAGATTATATAGCCCTAAATCCTAAACCAAAAAGGAAAATGCAAATACAATTATAATTATGTCTCTAACAGGACTCTAACACAATCATGCCTTTAATAGGACTCTAATTTGTACAAAACACACAATAATATATTCTATATTCTCACAATAATATGGTGGGTGTTAGAGAAGAAAGGGGTGACAAAAGGTTATATTGATGTGATTAGAGATATGTATGAAGGGGTGGTGACCATTATTAGATCGCCTGCTGGAGAGACAAATGAATTTCCTATCACTGTAGGGTTATACCAAAGATCTACTTTAAGTTCTTATCTTTTTGTTTTAGTTATGAATGAGTTGACGAGAAATGTTCAGGAGGACGTGTTATGGTGTATGCTTTTTGCAGATGATATCGTGCTAGTGGATGAGACTAGAGAAGGAGTTAACACAAAGTTGAAGATTTGGAGAAAAACTCTTGAATCTAAAGGATTTCAGATAAGCAGAACTAAGACAGAGTACATGGAATGTAAATTTAGTAACAGTAACAATGAAAGCAGAGGAGAAGTGAGGATTGAGAACCAAGAACTACCTAAGAGTGAATATTTTCGTTATTTAGGGTCGATTATCACAACAGCGGGGGAGATTAATGCGGATGTGGCTCATAGGATTAAGGCAGGATGGTGTAAGTGGAGAAGCGCGTTTGGGGTACTGTGCGATAAATAAATGCCCACTAGACTAAAAGGTAAGTTCTATAGAACGGCTATTAGACCAGCAATGTTGTATGGGACAGAGTGTTGGGCAACCAAGAAATAACATGTAGATAAAATGAGTGTGTCTGAGATGAGGATGCTAAAGTGGATGTATGGCAAGACTAGACAAGACAGAATTAGGAATGAGTGTATTCGGGAATGGGTAGGAGTAGCACCGGTAAAAGATAAGTTGATAGAGAATCAATTGAGATGGTTTGGTCACATTCAACGGAGATCAACAGGGGCAGTAGTGAAGAGATGCGATGCTGTAACGGTAGATGGGAGTATTAGGAGATGGGGTAGGCCTAGATTAATGTTGGCTAGTGTTGTAAATAGAGATGGATCTACTTAATTTGACTAACGAAATGGCCTTTGATAGGGCTGCGTGGAGAAGAATGGTTCATGTAGCCGACCCCATTTGATGGGACTTAAGGCTTTGTTTGGTTAATTTGGTGAAAAAATTGCCTCTCCATTGATTTGATACAGATTTGTTGAAATGGTTGGAGTACAAGTTTAGCCATTTTTTTCATCAAATTTGAATTTGATAACAAAATAGGACTAGAGATGCTCTTTCTGGGCTAGAAGAATCGGCACCAATCATTTCACCAAATCAAGCTCTAACCAAATCCTTCACCAAATTTTCAGCAGTCATATTTTGCTCAATCTTTATAATTTTCAGATTTATTCACCAATTCCCAACAAAATTTTAAAAAGAGTAAGGATTGGTGATGGTCTTCTTTCATAAGAAATGGTTAAAACAAGTTTTTAGGATAACTTAAGATTTTTTCAAAAAGATTTGATGAAAAGAAAAAAGAGAGTAGGATTGGAGTGTTCTATATCATATCAAAAATTTAACCAAATTTCACTCAAATTTGATGAAAAAAAGAGTAATGTTTGGAGATGCTCCAAGGAGTCTACATTTTAGTGGAAAGAAGAATTTATTTACTTCATATTCTGTACTTATGTTATCTTTCCTCAGTCTTCTGAGCAGCCAAACAGTTTTGTTTACCCGTTTTATTAATATAGTTTTCAAATAATGTAGGGTTGAAGATTTGTGTGTTGAAGGGATCAAGAAATGCTACTTTCTTGATTTTCTTGGGCCGAGAGGGTTTGCAGCGGAACTTTCGTGGCGAACTTCATGCGAGTAAGCAAACATTTGTGTGTTAATTTGATTTGAATGGTGATTTTGTTGTTTGATTTCACTGCTGTTTTGGGAGTATATGGCCACTTAATGTGAAGTTGGTTTAATTAGGGTGATTGGGTTCGATCATAGAAAATCAGTACTGTCCAAGATTTCATCTGACCATGATTGCAGTGGGAACCTCACATTTCATGTTGATATTGAGAAGAGCAGCTCGACTGCTGTGTATGAATACTTCTCTGCAAAACTTTCAGAGATGAAATACGGTGATGTGAGTACAAGTGCAATTATTCTCTGTTTGTGCTTTAACACCTAATTATTCTGGTAATATAGGGTCGTGTTTGCTTGTGGTGAATTGGGATCCCATTCAATGATTCAATTCAACTGAATTCAAAATTCCAAATATCATTGGAGTGTGGCATCCACATTCAATGCAGAAACTCTAGTTTCATAGAGCAACAAAGTAATGGAATTTAAATTGGGCCATTTTTTTTCGAAGCAGCCAAACACAATTGGGGGCTATCTTTTCTACCACAGAATTAGATTTGAATTAGAGATAACACCAAACGTGAAAATTTTGCTTTTGTAGGGAAATTGTTTTTATGGCTTTGAGGTGTAGGGAATTTAAGTTCGAAGACAAATTTAAGTACATGAAGTGGCCAAACATTTGAATTGCAAACCAAAGTCCCAATTTCATGCAATCAGCTTAAACACCAGTGTTAGGATGAATATTATTTAATTATTTATCTACATTTTTGTGTATAACAGGGCAATGCCAAAAGTTTATTAAACCCAAAAGATCAAGATCGCATGGAATTGGTTCTTAAGTACATTGAAGATGCATATCTTCGCCGATGGATTTTACCAAACATTAAAGCTTTTAACATTGGACTTGGTGAATGGCGTTCTATGTTGAACTGCATCACTAATCCACACATGTATGAACAGGTTTAGTGCTTCAAATTTTGAGTTTCTACTTGTATTTTTTTCAAAGAATTTATTTTGACTAGCATATTGTTTAATGTTACTGTTCTTTTGTTTGATATTCGTGCCTAATATTTTTGTCTTACATGTGAGATTTTCTTAAATAGTAGTAGAAAAAGAGAAGCGAGCTTGCTGCAATGTTAACTCATAGCCTGCTGTCTATTTATATTATCTGCATTGTATAGCTAAAAAATTCATCAAAATCTATCTTTTACAACTATTTGTAAGAGACAAGCAGATTTCTAGGAAGTGCAACCTCTCTTGTTAGAAATGAGCAGCCATGTTAATATTTTTTCAAAGGGTAATTTTGTCTGTTACCATAGAAAATCTCAGTACACACCATTTATGCCATTCGGATATAAACTTCTGTACAAAAGTCAAATGTTGGGACATAAACTTTTGAACAAAAAACAGTTGTTCGGATATGAAAAGTTGAACGGAATGTATATCTGAACAATTCATTTTTGTTCGAAAGTTTATGTCTGAACATTTGACTTTTGTTCATAAGTTTATATCCAAACGACACAAATGGTGTGCACTGAGATTTTATGTGGTGTGCAAACAGAATTTTACTTTCGCTAAACTGATTCATGCTGCTCAGAAGCAAACGTATAAGCAGAGATATGTTCAGCTGTGTGCACTACTTATTTATTTATAATCTGGATCTAGAGGCTTAAGTTAGAATGAATTGTCATCTGAATCACTTTTTCCCTTTCATCTATGGTTCTTGTGCTTTAGTTTAGAGTTTTAATGTCAGTTGTTGAACTTGGCTCAAACTGTCTATTTTTACAGTTACTGGAGATAAGCTCTGCAGATTTAATTGGCAAGGGAATTTCTTATATATCTACTCGGCAGGATGCTGCGAAAAAATTGCAGGATAAGGTTTTCAAAGTTCGTTTAGGCAGAGGATTTTATGGGGAGTGTCTGGTAAACTAGCTCTGCTAAAGCGCTATCTTTCAACAGCACAATAATTTTAGTCCTGGTATATTTTGCTTGGGAACTGTTGTCATGTGGCTTTTATGTATAATGTTTGTCACCTGAAGCCCTATGTAACTTTTGGTTTTAACATTTGTCTTTAAAGCATATCTACCTCATTAGATATTGGAGATGCTAAACTTTTAAAACTTTTGAGTTCTTTCTTGTTAAAATGATTATCATTCCTCTTCTTCTGTTAGTGAACAAACATTTTTACATCTTCTTCAAGTGTTCAAGCAATTTTTGATTCCATGACTCTGGTCCTTAGGGAGTAAGAGCTGATGGAAATTCTAATTTAAGTGATGAAATTGGCAAGGAACTTAGCATAAAGAGTGCTGCAGCTGGATTGAGGTAAGTTGCTATTGGAATAGATGTTATTGACTTAACTATATTATTTATTTCTAGAATGATATTTTTGGCATGTGAACTGTCATCAATCTATCTACCTAAGTGTCAAGTCTTTTTTGATGGTTCTATACTAGGTCATGCTTTATGTAGCACCAATTATCTGTACCTTGAAGGTTGGCTGCACTGCTATTTAAATAGTTTCCTCCACTCACAGTTGCAGATTGCGAGTTAGAACATTTCAAATTTTAACCACTCTTGAGCTTCTAAACTAAGAGCTTTTCTTATCAAAATACTAAACATTTTCTTAGATTATTGCTAATTAATGTGCAATACATATCATCTTGAATATGTGCATTTGTGATGTCAGGCCCATAGGAGCTGTTGTTTACATGCAACGAAATAATCTTAAAGTGTGCTTAAGGAGTACCGATACTGCTATTGATACCTTTGAAGTTGCAAAGGTGTGCATGATGAAGAAACATGTGTTTTTTTTTGTTTTTTTTGGTTGTTGGTTCTTTCTACCTCCCTTAAGATTGGATGTTTTGGGATCAGTTTTAACCGAGTTTGCATTGCTTGTTTTAAACATAAAGGCATATGGTGGAGGAGGTTCCCCAAGTTCCAGCTCCTTTATAATAAGGATGGATGAGTATAACCAGTGGCTCTCAGTACACCAACCATGAAAACATTAAGGTATGTCATTATTTACCCTTTTTAGACAGTAGTAAATATGTTCTTTAAATGTTGTGATCCATGGAAGCATTTCCACTGACTTGTGCTACTAGTACCTAGTCATCTGAATTCCCAAGCAATTCTCTTTACAGAATCATTTATACTGTGTTGGGTTGGGGGATTTGAGGACGGATTTGGAAAAGGAAATGGAAAATGTATGTGAAATGTGAAAAAAATATACCTATATTTTACATAGTTTCACACACCTTTTCCCTTTCCCTTTCCAAATTCCTCTCCAAATCTCCCAATCAAACACAGCATTACTACGGCTACTCTTATTCTCTCATATCTTCTCATTTATCAGTAGCTATCTTATGTTTATCAATGTCATTGTTTCACTCCTTTGAATTTTGTAAGAAATGATGTTATGATATTTTTTATTTAATTTACCCCCTTATGATCTTACTAAATTCTCATTAAAAATTTGGAGGATGTTTGCCAATGACTTCTAGATGCTCCATCTATACATTTAATTGGCCGCATTATACTTTGTGTGTGTGCGTTTGTGCACTTTGACGAAAATAGAAAGTAAAAGATTTCACAATTGTGCTCCATTTGCTTATCAGTCTGGGTACTTGTGAAAATAAAATAAAATGAAGACTTATCAGTCCGATTGCATTTATCTACTTGTTCCCTTTCAATCTTCCTTTTCTTTGATTAATTAATTGCTTGCATTTTTATTTTTTTTGTCTATGTATTTTGCATGAATATCATAAATAGCTCTCATGAAAAACATTTCTATTCTGCACCTTTCTCTAGTTCAGCGGGTACAGGCAGAAGGATGATTAATTGGTGGATGTGAGAGGGTTTAGTTTGGCTTTCACATATGCGTGTGGGAGAAATTAGAGTTGAATATGATACATGTACACAGATTTTAACAGCCTCAAATTACCAGCAAGATTGATTGAAACCCCCAACCGGGCATCCCCTTTCCAAACAGAAGGGGAAAACAACCCACTACTGCCACTGCCACTGCCACTGCCACTGCCACTGACACCACGAAATCAGAAGAAGAAAGATTAACTGAACATGGATATGCCTAACAACAATGTCATCAACAACAGAAGGAAATACCAAAGAAAGAAAAAAGTTGATATATTCTTACTCCATCATGGGCATGATCCTGGATTGTTAAGCTTGTCGCCTAAATGCATTATATATGAGCAGCCAAGCATCCCATTGTTGAACAATTAGCACAAGATTCATTCTAAGCAGTAAAAATTCCTGACTGTTCAATTCTTATATTTTTGATTATGTGTATAAGTGTGGTTACATAATACAATCATAACCAATAATATTGAGATGTGTTAATTAAATTGTACGATTTTAAATTTTGCGGTTCTTGGGTTGGTTTAGGTTAGCCAGTCACCAACTAGAGAACCGAACTGATTGGTTGGTTCTGGGATTTTTGGACCCAGAATTGAACCGAACCAATGCTAGAACTGAACTTACACAACCCATAAAGGTTGATTTGGTTTGGTTCTTTTGTGCACTCCTACTATTTAGACATCCACTTAGGTTCAAAATGATATAATTTATACATGCATATGTAATTTACATAAATGTATGTAGATGTCCTGATGAGGAGTTTTTGCCATTATATTTTTTGAGTTAAGATAATAGTTGAGCGTTGTGATTTTGAAATCACCAATCATGCTTCTTGGAAAAATGGAGTCAGCTTGTGCTTTTTATATTGAGCTTGGTTGCAATTCTTCCCACTTTGTTTTTTAAGTTCTAAAGATTGGAGAGCGGTTTGTGATTTGTAAGTGATTTCTTTGTTTGTTCTTCTTTTATTTTTTTTGGTGATGTGTTTGCATATGTAGAAGACTACTTGTCCTCTTTTTGTATATCAAAAAATTTCCTTTTTGTTGTATAAAAAAAAATGTTCAACTTTGATGGAACATATTTGTTGCTAATAAAAATAATAATAAAAAATATAAGCTGCATGTTAATTATACACATATAAGTCTTATTATTTGCTTGGGAATGAAGTCTCTGAGTTCTACTACATCAGTGCCTAGGGCATTGTAGCATAGTGGTATAGGTGTGACAAAGGAGAAGTGAATTTAGGGGTTCAATTCATGGTGTTTGAGCTATTACCCAATGCTAGTCTTGCCAATGCAGGGCGTTGGAGAAGTAGATTTGGAACTAACCTAACCTTCTGAATTATATGCAGAAGGTGATTTTCTCATGCTCGTAACTGTGCTCCTAGCTTGATAGCTTCTATGATAGCCCATTTACATATGAAATACACCAGCATTTGTTAAGTAGTTTATTGGGCAGCCATCTCGCATAATGCCCTTTGCTATAATTGCTGAGTGAGTGTTCACCTTTAGTTACTTATCGATTTGTTTATTTATTTACATACTTTTATTTTTGGGGAGAGTGGGGGATTGTTTAACATCCATATTCAAAAGTAAACCTACTATAAAACAGTGAAACATACAAATTGACAATGTGGTGCTGTGTTTTTTCTGGCCATCACGTGCCTTGCTAATTTTATGCTGTGAAATTTTGAGCTAAGAATTTGCATACTATACAAGAATTAGTTCATCGGTTCACTGGACAGCCATCTGCCACTATGCCCTTAGCTGTTGGGCAAGTTGCCAAGTCACAATGTTCACCTTTTGTGCCCCACCAAGTGATTCTTCTATTCTCCATGCCAACTGAAAAGTATAGCAGCACAGCCATGAAAGCCACCCCTGCGTCCAGAGCCGCTGAAAGAATATAGTTGTACCTTTGCCACCACTTCTTTCTGTAACGAAAGATGAAAAAGTTGAAAATTGTTCCAACTAGGATCCATGAATTGTAATTTACTGGTGTTGCTGCTGGCATGGAAGCTGTTGCTCCCAAAAGGACTGGAAGGTTAATCAGAGGAATCCATGACTGCTCGGGAAATGCCTTATGGAAGAGCCAAACGATAATTGGTCCCACTGCACCTCCAAGAAAGAACCAATTCATGGAACTGTAGTTTCCAAGGCTTCCAAAAATCCGTTTAGGCCCTACCAGACCCCATATAACCGATGCGCCAAAGAAGACCCGATCACCAGGGCATGTCCACGGACTGTCAGCTGGAAGGAGATCATCCTGGCATATGTTTGTAATAGAGTTGAGCAGCCACCATGCCACTGCAATGTTTATAGTACCCGCAATGATTGTTCCTATGAACTGTAATATGAGTAATATAGTCATAGATTGTACGGAAACAAATGTCTGAAATAATTTCTAAAAGAGAAGGAAAACTATCCTCAGAATGATTTGTAGTAACAATAAACCTTTCAAGTTTGGGTGAAACTATTGAATAGCTTGATATACATTGTGAAACAATTTCCTAACAACTTAAGCTTTTGGGATAATCTAACATTGTATCAAAGCTAAACCTTTAGGTTGGCCAAGTAGTAAAGACTTGAGAGGATACGATCCAAGGTCTCGTGTTCGAATCAACCCAAGGGGCCACTTGAGGTTTGCCTAGTCATTAATTTCAAGGCCCTGGGATTAGTCGAGGTGTATGTTATACAGTAGTGTGAATGCTCCTACCACTAACTTTTCATGGGGAAGTATTTCATTTAATCCCACTGCATTTCTTTCTTGCAATAAGAAACTATTTCTAAGTACTTCTATTGCAGCATCAATGGATTATTATGTTTCTAGTGGTCCTCACTGTACACAAATATCTACATGCTGAATTGTGAACATATGTGGCAGATTTGTATGTGTTCTGTTATATATATATATATATGGTATGTCAGATTTGTAGGGAAAATATAATTTACCTGAACTAAGAACATTGATCTTGGAGGGATCTTCATGTAGTGTCCAAGCTTGAAATCACTGAGGAAAGAGACGGCCTGAGACATGCTCATATAACCATAGACTTTGAAGCACACATTAGCTATTGGTCTTCCTGGATATATAATACCCATGACATACTCTGTGATTATGTTCAGCCCTGGTGTCTGCGTATAAAACATTGAGCATTAGGGGGGGACAGGAAACAGATATTACATCAATGTCTAGGAAAATAACACAACTTTGATTTTAGAGACAAAAAATGTTTTAACAATTGCAGATTTCCTATTTGTTACAACTTTTTAAATATAATTTTACCAGGACCTGAACTGGTATTTTGAATTCCTGGCCATGAGGCTTGAAATGGTTTTACACTAACAGAACATAGTTCATGTTCAGCTTGTGCAGGGTAAGGAAATGATACATTATTTACTTATCATGATGCAAGGCAAACACATAAATGGAGGGACTAAAAGAGACTGTTCAGGCACCTGATTTGTTGTAGCAGTTATGATGCTGATTGGAAGGGTGAAAATGAAGGCGATGATGCAAGCAAATATGAGTCCCCACCATGGCATCTGAACCTGATTGTTCAAGAAGATGCAAAGTACAAGAGAGGCTGCAACTGTCACTCCAAGCAACACGTAAAACCACCAGGAAGGTATGTCCTCGTATTTTCTCATCAATCTTGTATGGATATCCTCCTTACCCGTGTATGAAGCACGGAATCGATCGTATATCTCCCTGTAGAATCACCATGAATGCATTTCTTATGCAAGTGTCAAAAAATACCGAAAATGAATATCAAAGTGCCTCTTCTTTTTCTTTTGTTTTTTTTTTCATTTTTCTTTTCCTTCACTTGATCTTGTAATCATATATGTATGAACATATATTTATCTTATTAGTTATTAGTATCATGTGATAACATTAAAGAACATGTGGAAAACTGAGAGTTCATAAAAATTATTGAAATGGTGTTCAGTTTTGAAAACTCTCATTTGGGTAAAAATGGAAATGTAAAGAGTCTTGAGAATCCACAAAGCCTTTTGGGGTTTGGGAACATAAGGCCATAGCTGGTATTGTTTTTGTTTTCCATTTTTTTGTAGCAAAAAACAGTTGCCAAAGTGTTGAATGTTTTAATTGGATTTGTAATGATTAAAAGGCACAGGAAATATAAGATATGGATTGTGCAAGATAATATGTTGTATGTTCTCATCATTTTCTATGTTCTTGCCTATCCAAAAATAAAAAATCTTATTCTTATCATTGTTACATGTTCTCAACTTGGGACTTGTACAGATTATTGGCACAAATTTGATTTTGAGTTGGAGCTTGTAAAAATGTGGGGAAAAAAAAACTTGTTTTAATGTAGTCATGCTGTGATGTTGACAGTAATATTGTACCTAGGGCACCTTTGGATAAAGTTTTTACCTTCCATAGAAGAGGCCCACATGCGTAAGAGTGGATGCAATTGTGGCAAAACCAAAACCATAAGTGAATGCAAAAAACATGCTTAGATGTAGCCGTCCTTGCTGCTGATACTGAGCCATATCTATCTCAAACTTGTTGTTCACAATTGCTGATATGTTATACCTCTGACCTTGTGCAGTGAACAAGTATGAGGAGAAGATGGGAAATCTTTTAGCGCCGTACAAGTCTAGGCCCCAATAGGATATGGGGATTGCAATGTAGACGATGAAGGTGTACCCGAGGAAGACATTGACAATGGAAAAGAAAGGGGATATGAGAGGGCTGAACAAGAAGGATGCAACAGCAGTCCAGTCGAGTGTTAGGGCTCCGAGTCCAAGGCCTCTCATGCCCGATCCAATCTGTTGGGCAGTGACTGACTTGGAGAAAATCCAGCAGACCCATGAGATGCTTGTGAGTGTTGTGAAGAAGTATCCAGGGACCAGACACCAGGAAAAGCTGCAAAATAGTGCAATTAGGAAGAACTTTGCCCTTGACATGCGTGCCTCGTCTTTTTCATGCAAAGCCCTGCAAATTTGAGATCAAACATTTCCTCTTCAGGTTAGTCAGTTATAGAGAACACGTGTATCAGTAGACTATATATGTATTGTTCTTCTTTGTTTCCATAATTTTTTTGCTGTATGGGGGTGCACTTTGAATACCTGATGTGATTATTGAAGAAAAATCTTTGGTTTCATAGAGAGAATGAGAATCACATTACCAGGAATGCTATTATTAGTAATAATATTCATGTTTAATGCCAATTCAAGTGTTTGGCTAAGTTAGAAATCCGCAATCTACTTGCTTTATTCTTTAACAAGTCACATTTTTTTAGGACTGGAATAGAATTCCGTACTTGGTGTGGAATCTCATTTTGTCTTTAGGAATCAAACCAGGAATCACGTTTTCATTCTTGAACGCATCCTAACAATGGAATAAAGAGACTTGAAATGCATCTCGTGGTGACAGGGCTTCTTGCATTGGGATGAATTAAAGCTTTGGTTTAGTCTTAAGGTTTCGTTTGGGGTGTGGACTAGTTTTTTGGCTTTTTGATAAGTTAAAATAGCCTAGTTTGAGATAAATTTTTTGGTTTTTTTGACTTTTGTGAAAGAAAAAAATAAAATGATTATGGTTTGGATGCGACATTTTGTTTTATTGAATTAAAAAGTCTATCTTATTTTTTTGTGACTATTTTAACCAAAAAATTCTTGTTTAACTCGTGCCAAACGAATGCTAAGTGATTTGTAGGTATCAAAGATTTACTTGGCCCCCCATAGGAAGAATAGAGCAATTTAATTTCGATAGTGTTGAGGAAAGTCAAGCTCGGCATGACAAGTTGAATGATCAAAGATCACGTGTTGAAGCTGAGAAATTTGACTAGCCTCAAATCTGTCTGTGTCTGATGGGAAATTATTCAATACTCCCAGAACACCACGTGTCCATACTCCAAATCAATCATTAATTAGTTAGCCTCATGTTGTCCTTCCAGCTCCAACATAAATCGTGGGTCCTTGTGTCTCTCCACCAATCAAAACCTTATGGAGCACCACGTGTCCATACTCCGGGAGCACTGAATAATCATCCGTGTCGGATATGGATTGACAATACCTTTTTTATTAATAAGTTTTTTTATTATATATATATATATATATTTGATAATACCTCATGTTTTCCATTTAGAAGAAAAAAAAGAAAATAAGTTTTGCATGATGTATTGATGTTTTAAATATTTTTATTCGTTTTCAGATTTGGAAATGTAGACTTATAATAATAAAATGAAAACAAGTTCCCAAATAATGTTTGTGTTTTTGAATTCCTCATTATTTATATTTTTAAAGCTCAAGAAGTCAAAACCAAAAAATTAAAACAAAAATAGTGAATATGATAACCAAAAAGGCATTAAATACTTTCTTTTTTTTAATTTACTGAAACATATAGTTCCAATTATTCCCAACCTTAAAGAAAAAAATAAAAAATAAAAAAAAGAAAGAGAAATTCTCCTACAATGGCTTGAAGCTGACGAGTCCTATTACAGTCATATTTTTTTTGTAATATTTTTATTACTTACTCACAATGAAAGTAGACCGCACATCATCACATGTTAGGACTGTTTGGTATAATTTATTAATTTATAATTCTTTACAACATTTATTTTGTGCAAAATTCTATTAATTGAACTTTTTTATTAGAAGCCACACCATTTGAGGCTGCTTGGTGTAGTTTACAGATTTATAATTTTTTATTTTTTAAATTTGTATAACTTATAAAAATAAATAATTTATATAAGTTAATTATTAAAACATAGTTTTATTTTTTATTATTAATTTTTAATTTATAAAAAATTATATCAAACACGGTGATTAATAGGACTCCAAGTCAATTGTCAGTGGGCAGAGTCGGAGAGAGTGTGAATGTGGACTCCACAAAATGCCAATCTTTAAAAGATTCTCAGTTTGTTTATTTATTTATTATTTATTTCCCTTTTTTTTCCTAAAATTTACCCAAAAAAAAAAAAAAAAAACATACAACGTATTTAAATTATATAAAAATAAATAAATAAATAAAACCGCTTATGAGATCGATCTCTCTACCGTGGTTGACTGCTCCAAGTTGACTTAATTAATTAAGAATGCATGGAAATTGCAACATCTAGTTGGGCAGAAATTATCTAGTTGGGGGACTAAATGCCAGCTAATGATCTGTTTGTATGTATGAATTAAAAATAAGAAAAAATAAAATGATATGTTCGCATGTGACCACCCTAAAAAATATATGATAAAAAAAAAAAAAAATAAATAAATAAAAGTATGTCCCGTAGGAAAAATTATTAATTAGTTTTAGAACGTCACGTGGTGATATTTCATAGGGAAATTTAGCTATAAATCCCTTTTATCTTCCTTTCATTGTTAAAAAGATTAAGAAAAAAATTATACTTTCTAAACTCCCTCATAATTATAAAATCTTGCATAAAGGACAAAATTTATTATTTAAATATTTTATCAGACTATTATACCCCTCAACTAGATCTTTCCACCTTCTTCGTCCTCTCTCTCTCTGTGTCTCTCTCTCAGTTTTCGCACAACCGTTGCAGAGACTGTCTTCCATGAAACCCTAATTTTCGATTTCACAACTCTGCTCAGAAACCACAAATGAATAGCTATTGAATCGTCTCTACAATCTCCAGGTACGATCGATTCAATACCTATCTGGTTATGTTAAATTCACAGATCATTCGAATCATGTATATAAATCAAACCTTGCGTCGAAGAACACCAGATTGAGCCTTGCAATGGAGAAGAAGGCAACGAATTCCGATGTAATCGGCATCGGAGTCGGCAGGGGAAGGCTGAAGAACGCAGCTGAAGAATTCTGGATCTGTAAGGTCATCTTTCTTCTTCTTTGTCTCTGCTTCAGACGAGCTCTTCTCGATCGCCTGCTCTGCCATTCTATGGAAGCTTCTGTGAATCCCTCATCAGCAACCGTTGATCAGACACAGTTCCTACAAATCGCACTGATACATATATATATATATATGTTTTGAGTCTTTGAGATCGAAGATTTGAATGATTTTTTAGTAGAAGAGAGACCTGTTAGATCAAGTTTTCGACAAAGAATTCGAATTGTGAAAGAGTACAGAGACGAATCGCGTGACTGTTCAAAATTTTCATATTTGAACACAGTTCTTCAGATTTTTCATATGTATGTGTGTGTGTGTGTGAGAGAGAGAGAGAGAGAGATTTTTCATTTGGATAGTGTTGTTAAGTTCTTAAATTGATCTATTGATGAGTTGTTATTATGTTCTCTCAACTTTTTGTTGTAAAATTGTTTTTGATTTTGATAAATTTTTGTGACTTGAGTGAGCAATATGGATTGTGTATATGTAATAGATAACAGAGAAGCCAAAGAGGTGATACAAAAGAGGCAAGTAACTGTGAAGAATTTCACACAGAAATTTTACTCTGAATTAGAGTAAAATTTTACTTTGAATCAGAGTAAAATTTTACTCTGGTTAAAAACATGTTGATTTGCTTAAAAATATAAAATTTTATTTTGAATCATAGTAAACTTTACTCTGAAATTTTACTTTGGTTAAAAACATATTAATTTGCTTAACAATATAAAATTTTACTTTGAATCATAGTAAACTTTACTCTGATTCAGAGTAAAATTTTACTATGAATCAGAGTAAACTTTACTATGATTCAAAGTAAAACTTTACTCTGAAATTTTACTTTGGTTAAAAACATGTGGATTTGCTTAACAATATAAAATTTTACTTTAAATCATAGTAAACTTTACTCTGATTCAGAGTAAAATTTTACTTTTATACAGAGTAAAATTTTACTCTGAAATATGCAGTGAAGATGGCTCAATAGGAGAGCTGATAGATATGAGAGTAATATAGTAAAAGAAACAAGTTTTAAAATATTAGGAGGTTTTGAAAGTACTTATATAATTCTTGTCCTTTTGAAAGACAAATTAGATAGTAAGGGAGCTATCACCAAATCCCCTTATTTCATACTAATTATAATTTATTATACCTCTTATATTTTAATCACCCAATACAAATTTGTGAACTCCATTGCTTTCACCAATCACAATACCATTATGTTGTGTTTGGTTGGGAGATTTATGCTGTGTTTGGTTGAGGGATTTGGGAAGGGTTTTGGAAAGGGAAAGGGAAAAGGTGTGTGAAACTAGGTGAAATGTAGGTATATTTTATTCACATTTCACCTAACTTTTCTCTTTCCCTTTCCAAATCTCTCATCAAATCCTCCAACCAAACGTTAGAAAGAGATTTAAAAATAAAAAGTAAAAATATAAGTAAAATGTAGATAAAATATATCAATATTTCACATAATTTCATACACATTTTTTCTTTTTCTTTTTAAATTCCTTTCTAAATCTTTCAACAAAATATAATATTAAAACACCACGTCATTATACCTTAACACCGACCAATAACTTCTCATCCCATAGATTATAATAGTTACATATAACATTGCTTAGTATTTAGAATATATAAATTACATTTATTTCGAGTACAGTTTACATTCACAACATTTAAATTTACACTCTAAATAATAAATTCAACTTTTTTGTGCATTTTTTTTTTTTTGGAATATTTTTATGAAGTTCAGTTCTGTTGACATATGATACTTCGTGTAAACAAAACTCAATTTTCTAATTGATACGAAATAAAAGAATCTACTACTTTGGTGAGGTTAATGTACTTTCTGAATGAAAGGATCACTGATCACTGTTTTGGATCAATTTGTTTACACAAAATTAATTTTTATGTTTATAAATATGTATATATAATGTGGGAGCCGGATAAATTTATATTAAGGAAAGCCAAATCAATTTGAAGGAAATCAGGACAAATACTGTTCGGCTCTATCCTGGGAGGTCTTGAAGTCAAATATTTAAATCGGCTATGGAATCAGTCATACAAGAAGACAAGTGGGAATTGGTATATGACAGAAAGGCCGAATGAGCAGTTATGCACTGGATTAAAAGTGAGCCCAACCCCTAGGACCAGAGAATAGTATAAATAAGAGGAACATCAATCAAAGAGAGGTATGTGATAATAGATTAAATTAACTTGAGATAGAAGCAAACTAGAGAGTATATACTAACTTGTCCGTCAGAGTGCTAATTCCGGTACTCCTGACCGGAGTGGTCATCCTTTTTCAGGTGGCAATTAGAGGATCAAGAACGTCCTACAAGATCCAAGAGTATTTCCAAACCACCTCTCCACAATTGGTGCCGTCTGTGAGAATACTCAAGGACATCTATGGCGGGCGTAACAGAAGATCCTCTGGTAGTCGCTGACGAAATTACCCCAAGAGACGACTTTACTCCAAGAAACATGCTCGGATCGGAGAATATCACCGCACAACGGGCCTTGAACTTCGATTTAGTAGCCCAGACCTCACCTTCGACATCATTGCATGAGACAATGTAGACAATTATGGATCAAGCAAAGCAAAATGAACAGCGGCTGGAAAACATGATGGCTGAGAACGAGCACCTGCGCCAGGATTCGGCCTTGGAGGTGGCAAAATCCCAACAGGCCGCATGCCAAGACCGGGGTTGACCTTCGGGGAAGAAGGATGATCGACGACGTCAACTTCAGAAATACGATAATAACAGTGATTCTGACTCACCATCCTCGGAACCCAGAAAGAAATGCCAAGTTGATGTATCCAGCTCATCTGAAGGAAGTCCGTATGTACGGCACAAGCAATGGAGGAGTGATGATTCGGATGAGGAAGATAAGCTTGATCCGTTTGTGCGATGAATTGCAAGGGCAGTGCTACCCAAGAAATTTAAAGCACCGTCGTTCACCCTGTATGACAGAAAATCGGATCTCACTGATCACATTCGTCATTATAAACAAGAGATGAGACTTCATGCTGACAATGAAGCCCTCATGTGTCGAATATTTCCGAGCAGTCTGGGACCACTGGTCGTCAGATGGTATTATAAACTGGAGCCGGCATCGATTAAAAGTTTCCATCAATTCCAAAAGTCCTTCAGGGCAAGATTCATCACCAATGAGATCCAGCCAAAGCAAGCTGATTCTCTTTGGGCAATGCAAATTAAACCCAAAGAAACCCTTCGTGAATATTCGGTACACTATTGGGAATGCTTTAACTTGGTAGATGATGCCTGTAATGACTCCATGGCCATCACCGCCTTTAAGATGGGATTGCATCCTGATAGTCCCCTCCGCAGTTCATTGACCAGACGGCCCCCCAAAACAGTCTGGGCGTTAATGAAGAAAGTCGAAGAATATTGCAAAGTGGAAGATGATGCCTTACCGGGTCAAAGCCGGGTAGAAAGCTGTTAAGACGGCTCCGCCGGGTATCGTTCAGCCGATAAGAGTTGTGCCATGAAGGAGCCCCGGACCGCAGAATCGGGCTAAACGAGACAAAAGGCGCGACTCGCACTGATCAAATGACCAATGTTCACATCAAGCGAATGAACAATATCAAGTGGATAGCAGGTGCACAAGGCGCTCAGACAAGAAGTACACGGAGTTAACTGAGCCGATCAGTAAGATTTTGTCGAAAGTTCAACACCTTCCATTCTTTAAGTGGCCGCCCAAGATGATGGGACCTCTCGATACAAGGAGACGGGATAAACGGTGTAAGTATCACAAAGACCACGGTCATGACACCGACAGTTCTTATGCACTGAAGGATCACCTACAGGAGTTGGTACAAGACGGCCGGCTGGTGCAACACGTTCAGAAGAATAATTTATCAAACATAGTAGCCTTACGGTCGGATTCACCTCTACTTGGTGTAATTCTTATGATATACAGCTTGTCGACATCATCCGAGGTGCATACAACTCAGTTGTAGACTAGCCCATATAAGCCAATCACGCTAGCAAAACGACCCCGTGAAACTGGGAGGATTAGTTTCGATGACATTGACTTAGTTAGAGTAACTCTTCTCCACACTGATCCCCTTGTCATCGAGCTACGCGTGAACAGATTCACCATTGAATGTGTTCTCATCGATCAGGGAAGTACTTCGGAAGTAATGTATTACAAAACTTTTGTTAAACTCAGCTTTGCTGACTCGGATCTATCTCTTGCTGATTATCCTTTATTCGACTTCAATGCTAACCCGGAGTATTCTCTCAGCAAAATCACACTACCAGTTCGGGCGGGCACTAGATCAGTAGATGTAGAATTTCTAGTTGTTAAACTTCCTTCACCATATAATCTCATCATGGGAAGAACTTGGTTGCATACCATGCAAGCCGTACCAAGCACCTACCATTAACTACTTTGTTTTTCAACTGAGTACGGTATCGAGCAAATTTGAGGTTCTCAGAAATCGACACAGGCATGCTATCTTCTTGTTGCAAAGAGACCAAAAGAGCTGGAAGTGAATTCAATTGAAGTACCGGATTGGGAGAGCCTTGAGGACATTGGGAAGACCTCGAGTGAAAAGGCAACCGAAGCCTGGATCGGGTCAAAATCAATGGGAATCCTGACAGGTTCTTCAAGATCGGCGTTTCCCTGAACGATGTTGAAAGGCAAGAGCTTATATCCTTCTTACTCGGCAACCTCGATGTGTTTGCATAGTCACCATACGAGATGCCAAGGGTGGATCCATTTGTGGCCCAACATCGCGTAAACGTTGATCCAAAATGTAAGCCAATTATTCAGAGAAGTCAGCGATCAGCCACGGAGCATACTTCGGCCGTGGTTGAAGAAGTTAATCAATTACTTGATGCCGGGGCAATTCGGGAAGTAACCTATCCTACAACGGCTGTCCAATATCGTAGTTGTAAAGAAGAAGAATGGATTTTGGCGTGTTTGTGTCGATTTCACGGACTTAAACAAAACTTATCCCAAGGACTGTTTTCCCGTCCCCAGAATAGACTAACTCGTAGATGCAATGGCACATCATCAGCGTATGAGCTTCTTGGACGTCTACAGAGGCTACCATCAAATTGCCATGCATCCGGAGGACCAAGAGAAAACCACATTCCTCACGTTGAGAGGAACCTATTGCTACAAGGTCATGCCTTTCGGGCTAAAGAATGCAGGGGTAACTTACCAAAGACTAGTGACTGCCATGTTCAAGGAACAACTCGGCCGTACCATGGAAGTATACATTGATGCCATGGTGGTCAAATCCAAGGAAAAGTATACCCATCTAGCCAATTTGGCAGAGATATTCGGCATTCTTTGAAAGTACAAAATGAAGCTGAACGCCTTGAAGTGTGCATTCGGCATAGGATCCGACAAATTCCTTGGCTACATCGTCAACCACTGCAAAATTGAAGCCAACTCAAGACAAATCACAGTAATTCTAGAACTTGGCTCTCCTTGGTCGGTCAAAGAGGTTCAGAAGTTGATGGGAATGGCCACCGCGCTCAACAGATTCATTAGTCGTTCCACAGATCGCTGCTGACAATTATTTCACGCGCTTCAGCAAGGTAAAGCTTTTGAATGGACCCCTGAGTGCCAGGCCACTTTAGACGACTTGAAGACTTATCTCCAATCAGTATCACTCTTGGCAACACCTTCGGCAGGCGATCCGCTCATTTTGCATCTGACGGTATCCGACCAGGCAGTCAGCGCTGTATTGTTAAGGGAAGAGCTTGGAGAGCAGCGACCAGTTTACTATTTGAGTAAAGCAATGGCTGACGTCGAAACACATTATCTTCCATTGGAAAAGCTCATCCTTGCTCTTATCATGGCTGCAAGAAAACTGATGCATTACTTTTAGGGGCATATCGGGCCTGTTTGGTAGAGCTCATAAGCTGCTTATTTCAGCTTTTAGCTTAATTTAAGCTAAAATATTGCGTTTGGTGCAGCTTAAGTTAACCAGCTTATAGCTTAAATCAAGCTATTTCTCAGCTTATCTCAAAAGCTGGTCATAGGGTGCTTAAATTTTTGACTTAAGCGTGCAGCTAGTGTGGGGGGCTAAAATTACTTAAATGCCCTCGTCAATACTCAAATATTAATATTAATATTAATTAAAAAATAAAAAATTGTATATTTCTGAACAAAAAGAAAAAAATCAATATTAATTGAAAAATAAATATTAATTGGTATTAATTATTAATAAATTCATATTGTATATTTTTATATTAATTAAAAAATAAAAAATTGTATATTTCTGAAGAAAAAGAAAAAAATCAATATTAATTAAAAAATCAATATTAATTGGTATTAATTATTAAAAAATTAATATTGTATATTTTTGTAATGAATTAATTATTAATTGATACTAATTAATAACAATTGTTGATTATTAATATTAATTGATACTAATAAAAATTAAATATTAATATTAATTTATACTAATTAATAATTTTAGTATTAATTGAGACTAATTAAGCCATTAATTGATACTAATTAATAATTTTAGTATTAATTGATACTAATTAAGCAATTAATTAATACTAATTAATTTATAATGAAAAATAATTGTGACAATAATACTTCCATTCATTTGTATCAATTTTTATATTAATTGATACTAATTAATACTAATTATATTAACTTTTATTAATGAAAATTAAAACTGAAAAAAATGAAAAAATAATCATTTTTATATCATATAAGGGTAGAAAGGATAATTATATAGTAAAAAGCTATTTTACAGCTTATTAACCAAACATTACTCTGCTGCTTAAATTCATAATCTCGCAGCTACATCAAACAGGTTAACAGCTTATGTTCACAGGTATAAGCCATAATCTGTTAAGTTATAATCTATAATCACTTTGCCACAGCTCTACCAAACGGGCCTATCATTGGGGTTCTAACAGACTATCCCCTCCGTTTAGCGCTCCGCAACGCAATAGTATCGGGGTGCGTTTCGAAATGGACTCTGGAACTCGGCCAGTATGATATCCAATTTCTGTCTAGAGCTTCCATCAAGGGGCAAGTGCTCGCCGACTTTGTAGCCGAATTCACGAGATCCCTCGCCAACTTTAAGTCTAATCAAGTGCAACCTAAGCCCAACTGGAGAATATATGTTAGAGACATTTGGTAGATGTATTGTGACGGGTCATCCAACCAACGTAGCAGTGGGGCAGACATAGTAATCTTGACCCCCGAAGGGGCAATAATCGAGCGGACTGTCAAATTGGGCTTCGATGCATCAAACAATGAGGCCGAATACGAAGCATTGTTAACCGGCCTACGGAATGCACTTCACCTCGATGCACGGCGTCTGCTTGTTTTCTGTGACTTGAAACTAGTCATCAACTAGTTGAAAGGGGAATATGCTGTCAAAAATGACTGCATGGCAGCCTACATGAAAATGGCGAACTCTTTGCTCGTGAAATTCGATCATCATGAATTGAATCAAATAACCTGGGATCAGAATACGCATGCGGACGCCCTGGCTTGCCTAGTCTCTGCTATCAACTCATAAATTAAACGGACAATCGAAGTATGATTCGTCTCTGAGCCGAGCATTACCTCTTCTGAATCAGTTCAGATCAACATCATTGAACCACGACCAAGTTAGATGGACCCTATCGCTGCATTCTTGTCCTCAGAGCAGCTCCCAATGGATAAGAAAGAAGCACACAAACTGCGAAATAAAGGCCTGCGATACTACTTGGATTCGCAGGGGAAGCTCTACAAGAAATCCGTTTCTGGGCCCGTACTTAGAATGTGTTCATCCAGATAAAGTCGAGGAACTCTTGGTTGAAATACATGAAGGCAGCTGTGGTGCCCATTCTGGTCGACGTTCTTTGGCCCATCGAGCCGTAACACAGGGGTACTATTGGCCAACCATGAGAACAGATACCGAGTGTTATGTCAAGAAATGTGAACAATGCCAGAAGTTTTCCCCTTTAACTCATCTGCCTGCCAAGGAGTTAAACTCTATTACTAGTCATTAGCCATTCGCTCAATGGGGACTTGATATCATCGGACTATTACCACAGGCTCCAAGGAACAAGCGATTCCTGATTGTCGCGACAGATTATTTCACAAAATGGGTCGAAGCAGAGGCACTAACACATATTCGAGATTCCGACGTTAAGCGTTTCGTATGGAAAAACATCATAACGCGATTCGGTATACCAAGAGCACTTGTTTCAAACAACGGCACCCAGTTTGATTGTGGCGTCTACAGAGAATTATGCAACACGTATGGTATTCGACCCTACTTTTCCTCGCAGGCTTATCCACAAAGCAATGGTCAAGTGGAGGCCTCCAACAAAGTCATTCTAGACGGCATCAAGAAAATGTTGGAAAAAGCTAAAGGTAGATGGATCGAAGAGCTGCCCAGTGTGTTGTAGGCTCATCGCACTACTCCAAGGCGATCCACTGGGAAAACGCCGTTCGCTTTATGCTTTGGAACCCAGGAAATCATCCCCCTGCAGATCGGCCTACCCACTTTGAAATTGAAGGTTTTTGACATGGGCCGTAATGACATGATGTTGGCATTAGACTTGACTCTAATTGAAGAACGTCGAGACCGTGCCCTTGCTTTCATGGCGCAGTATCAGCAACAGCTCACTAAATCATATAATCAGTGTGTGCAGTTCCATTGTTATACGCTTGGAGAATTGGTCCTTAAGAAAGTGCTTCCCACTACTAGGAATCCTGCTGACGAAAAGCTAGGTCCCAACTAGGTCGGCCCCTATCAGGTTGAATCAATTGCCGGAACAGGGGCATATTGGCTCAAAGACATGGCTGGAAGATGTTTACCACGTCCCTGGAATTCCACACATTTGCGCAAATTTTATCATTAAGCCAACTTGTACAGCATGATAGCTTGTTTTGAATTTTTGCTGTGTACATCTTTCATTTTCCCAATGCAATGCCTTTTCTTTCCTGTCTTGTGAATAATGGTTTGGCAATGAAAAGCCTCCGAATTCAGAGCCCCATCCATGAATGCCATGTTTGGGCCGAATAAGCCTCCGAATTTAGAGCGCCCTTCGTGGATATCATGATTGGCCAACAGAAAAAGCCTTCGAATTCGGAGCCCCATCTGTGAATGCCACGTTTGGGCTGAATAAAGCTTCCGAATTCGGAGCTCCTTTCGTGGATATCATGATTGGCCAACACAAAAAGTCTTCGAATTCGGAGCCCCATCCGTGAATGTCACGTTTGGGCCGAAAAGCCTCTGAATTCGGAGCGCCCTTCGTGGATATCACGATTAGCCAATACAAAAAAACCTCCGAATTTGGAGCCCCATCCGTGAATGCCATGTTTGGGCCGAATAAGCCTCCGAATTCGGAGCGTCCTTCATGGATATCACGATTGGCCACCACCAAAAAGCCTCTAAATTCAGAGCCCCATCCTTGTGTGCCGCGTTTGGGCCGAATAAAGCCTCTGAATTCGGAGCGCCCTTCGTGGATATCACGATTGGCCAACACCGAACAAAATATATGACTCGACAATATAGAAACTGGTACAAATTAGGGTACGATTACCACAAGCAAAAATAAACATTACATCGGAACAATATAGAAAATGTTTACTTCATTACATAAAGCCTCAATATATAACTTTCTACAAACTTAAAGGGTACAATGTGATATATAAATTTATTGACATATAAATTTATTCGACATCCTCTTCATCATCGGTCTTCTCGGCATCATAAGCCTCAAAGGGAAACTTGTAATTCTAATATAGAGGAAACGCCATGTCAATACCCGTCGCCTGCAGAGCCTTAGTCCACCCATGCTTAAACCCACGATTTTAGCACCGGCAGACGTCCTAAGCTAACTTTTCTTTCGTCTTCTTGATACCAATTTTCCGGCCGTCAAAAAAACCTTCATTGTAGGACTTCGTTCTTATTTATTCTCTTGCGAACGTGCTCGCTGTCTCTTGATCGGCAATGGCGTGATCTAAAAGCCGCTGATTTACCCTTTCCGTTACAATCAAGTTGACTTGTCTGGCTGACTGTTTTTCAGAGGTTTTTTTTAATTCATTCTTAGCTTTTTTTGCACGTAGTTCTAGGTTTCAAATGCGGTTATCTTTTTGCTCTATCTCCCTCCGCGCGGCATGAAGATGCATGCCGATTTCATAAGAGGTGTATAGACCTTTCACCGCTCCATGGACGCCGTCCTGAAAAACTTCGTAGTCAGGCCGACTAACCATTGATTGTTGGACCTCGGATGGAAAAATCTGTTGAGCAAACTCGACCGCCACATTTGGGTCGCAGACGATCGAATCTGTTTTAGTCATCGGTTTATTCTCGACGAAAATCGAAAAGCTCAATGGGGGCGGAGCTCTGCTCGGCTCACTTCGTGCAGCACTTTGACCATCAGTATGACTCCTTGACTTCCCTCGTTGCTGCACTCTATCCCTGGGAGACCTCACTGCGTCACCTCTTCTGGGGGACCGACTCCGACGCCTGGGCGATCGACGTCTCTCCCTTCCCTCTGTTGCTACATCCCCCGCTCTTTGCACTTCGCTTCCACCAGAACGATGCAGTTCATCGTCCAACTCAGCTAAACTTCTTGCTTCTCCTTTACTATTGAAGAACAACCTCTGCGACATCTATGGCCCAACTCGCGTTTCTGCTCTTTTTCCAACTATCGATTATCGTCGTCTATGCCTGCAACTTTTTAAATACTCAATACCTCGTTCATTAATTATGGATGTAGCACTTCCGATGCACCCAACAGTTAGCCCCGTGTCTTTCGTAGAGTCTGAAATATTTCTAAATGGACACAGGTTATTCGGCGTCGTAACAGTATGCCCAAATGAGGCAGGGGCATCACTATGATCATACAGCCGAATGACAATACATCACCTCATTTGGCTAGACGTTTAGCTTTGAGCCGAATATTTTGTTCTCAAATTGCAACCCGCAAGGGACATAGGTTTTTCAGCGTCGTAACGATATGCCCAAATGAGGCAGGGGCATCACTATAATCAGCATCTGATCATATAGCCGAATGATAAGACATTACCTCATTTGGCCAGACGTTTAGCTTTGAGCCGAATATTTTATTGACAAGTTGCAACTTGCAAGGTGCACAGGTTATTCGGCATTAACTTGTCCTTGCTAACAAACTAGCCAAGAAATGTATACAATTTTATAGCCGTATTGAGCTGCGTTTTATTTTGACGCTCAAATTAGTTCTAACTATTTAGCTCAGCATACAATTTGATAACTATTGCACTGCACAGGTTATTCGGCGTTACCTTGTCTTTGCTAACAAACTAGCCAAGAAATGTATACAATTTTATAGCCGTATTGAGCTGCATTTTATTTTGACACTTAAATTAGTTCTAACTATTTAGCTCGGCATATAATTTGATAACTATTGCACTCTCAAATTAGCACATAGAAAATAGGCAAAAAGACGATTTTTATTA
Organism: Camellia granthamiana; assembly: GCA_036172215.1. NCBI lineage: Eukaryota > Viridiplantae > Streptophyta > Magnoliopsida > Ericales > Theaceae > Camellia > Camellia granthamiana. Next base: position 62,904 of record JAXFYN010000120.1, read on the forward strand.
ACAAATTGAGTACAATCAGTCATCATTTTACTCATGAAAATTCCTTACAAAAATCTACAAAAAAATTTACATACAAGAAAATGCTAAAAAACAAAAACAAAAATTACACATACTTATTCCTCAAGGTCAGACTCTAGTGGCTCAACCTCTAGCTGCTCATATGGAATTGGTTGCTCCAATACCATATTGGCGGCTGCTAGAGCTTTGAGCCATCCGTGTTTGAATCCCCGATTCTCAAATTTAGGCACTTCTTCCACATATTTCTCCAAGGCAGCGATCTCGCCGGCATTGAACGCTTTGGAAACCTCGGAGTTGGCAATTTCTTTCGCCTTCCTCGATTCTTCCAAATCAGCCTCCAGCTTTGCAATCGCTTCCTTGGCCAACTTCAGCACTTCTTTACACACGTTTGCTCTATCTTCGACGGTAATTCTAAGAAGATCCAAGTGTTTAGCCTTCTCTTCCTCGGCATCGGCCCTTTCCCATTCTTCTTCTACCTTCTTGGCTTCAGAGTCGGCCCTGAGATATGCCATCGCTAGTTCGGCCAATGCCTCTTTAGCCTTATTCTTTTGGGTTTCCATTTCGACTTTGAGAGAGCCAATTTGCTTAATGGCGTCATAATGTTGGTGACTGATCTCTGCGATCCTGCCCGCCTCCTGAAGCAAAGCACGCATAAGTTAACCGGCATAACAATAATAAAAATAATAATAGGAAGTGTACATACTAATACCACTGACTGAGCAGCTAGCGCTATCGACACCACATCCAGTTCTGCACGGAATGCGGCCCTATCAACTGGCAAGGATATCGATGAGGCCATGCTTAGCGCCACAGCGGCGTCCTTTAAAGCCGATGCGTCAGCAGAGACCAACGTGTTCTTTATTTTGGGTTGAATAATAAACGGCGCCGTGATATCTTGCGGTTGCGGTTTTTCCACACGTAGCTGTTTGTCGATTAACTCTTCAGAAAAATCAGCTCCAAACTCGGCGGGGCATTTTTCCCCCCTTTGTTCGGCCAATTGATTGTCCGATTACCTAATGGCCAACTTCTCCACAATAGCTTGCTCTGTTTCTTCAACAGTAGTTTGAGAAATTACAGCCTCAACCGGAGGCAGAGGAACAGAGTTAGTCTGAACAGGTAGAGGGGGCTCAGACCTGGCTGCCTCGGCCCTTCTTCGAGCTGCCATCCTCTCGGCATTCTTCTTCCTGGCCATCTGAGCAAGCGACTCACCGGCCATATCTTCAGGTTCTGTGCTGGGAAGATCTCTTAAATCGGTGAAAATATTGTCGTCCAACGGTATGTCAACCCGGCTTGAAGTGGACGGGAAGTTAAGGCCGACTTCTTTAAAAGCCGAGTTAAGAGCCGCGTCGATTTCCTTTAAATCGGCTTTGTTTGGTTAGCGACCTGATCACGGACTTCACCTTGTTCCAAATCCAAATCTCTGACACCAATTTCCCTAAGGTTCTTGTAGTTTGAGAAAATACGTGTCGTGAGCTGTTGTTCACCTTTTGGAATTGGAATGTGATATGCAGCCAAAAAAGTGGCGTATGTAGGTTCGTATCTCAACAGTAAATGGGCGGCCCGCCCTTGTTTTTAAAGGTTAGAACGGACAAAAAATTCTAGCATTGTTTTGACTTGTTAAAGTACGGCGTCGTCGACTGAAGGAAGTACTTTCTTTAAGTCGTTACCTACATAAATTGAAACGATTAGTACATGGGATTAAAGCCGAATGAATGAAGAAGAAATGTGTGGAAAAATGGGGCTATATGGCCACCTGCATCGTCTTTTTGTCTAGGCACAAGATCTAGGCGATCTTTGCCCTCGCCGAATTCCCAATTGCCTCGGACAACGATCATGACATCATCAATACACTTGCCAGAGTTGGCAAGCATAGTCACCAAGTGGTGGTTGGTGTCCTTGGCCCTAAGAAAGTAGCATCCCTGTTATAGCGATCCCGATTTCTAACTCGACCTTTATGTTGTTTCGGACTCGGATCTTATGGTTTAATGTTGTTGTTTATGCTTTTCCTCTTCTTACTCTTTGAATTTGAGTTTTGGAATGTCTTGGGCGTATTCAGAACAAGTTGGTTGGTTATTGGTCTAAAACCTTGTTGCCCAGAATTTTGGTTTTCCACTCGAGTGGGTCCTTTTGTGCTCAAGCGGGGTTTGCAATCTTTCAGCACTTTGAGCGTCTGCAAAAATACTGCAGAAGTGTTTTTCACGCTCGAGCAGAGTTTCTTATGCTCGAGCGGCCCCTCTGGCGCTCGAGCGACTGTCTGAAGTCTATAAAATACTGGACAAGTGTATTCTACGCTCGAGCGGGTATCTTTGCGCTCGAGCTGGTAGTGCCTTGCTGTTGTGTCTTGGCGCTCGAGCAGCCTTTATTGCGCTCAAGCGGGTTAAATTCTTATGTCTGACGCTCTAGCGTCAAACTCTCCGCTCGAGCGGACTGCGCGTATATCAGATCGCGAAAGTGACATTTTAAATCATTTTTTCTGTCCTTTCTCTCTCTAAAACTTTCCAAAAATCTTAAGTTGAGAGCCTCTCTCTCTAAAATACTTTTTCTCTCTACATTTTAGCTTAGATCAAGTGATCTCTACACCCTTGGGTCTTCATTAAAAAACTTGAGCTCTTTATGATCTCCATTTTCATCCGAGTAGAAGTTGTTTTCGTCATCTTTGGAGCTCATCTCTTGCTTGGCTCGTCTTCTTTTCTTGAGGTAGGGATAATCTCCTCATTTCTATGAGCTTTAACATAAATATTGGTCATTTTGTATAAATGGTTGGTTAGGGTAAAGTTAGGATTTGAGTTTGAAGTTGTGAAAGAGGGGTTTCTTTATTTGGGTTCCATATGGATATGTAAGACCTTGAAAAGGGGTTAGTTGTGTGTAATGGGTGAAATTTGGTCTTGGGTGCACTATTTGAGAAAAGGGGGAAAATGCCCTAAATTGAAATATATACATTGTATGTATAAATGGTGAAATCAATGTGGAAATATGAAATTGGTTTGAGAATCATGAAATTGGAGGGAATTGTAATTAAATGGTGTAGTTGGATTGATAAATCACTCACCTATGGAAAATGTGATAATTTATCTATTTGATATATTTATTTATCTGTTTAGAAATAACTGCTTTAGGGCTATCGGTAGAGGATAGCCATGATTGTTGTAGAAACTATATGATGATTAAGTGAATTGAAACTAACCTATTGGAATATGTCATTGAATATGACGGTTGTATATGAACATTGTATATGTGAATGAATTAGTCATTGTATATGACAATTTGTTTAAATACATTGTATATGTATATTGTTTGGGAGGAGATAGGGGATATAGTCCATTGTTTGGGAGGAGATAGGGGATGGACTCCATGGATAATTAAGTTGGCTAGAGTGTCCAGGTGAAAGTCCCGAAATCTTATTTATATTTGGGTGCCAGTTCCCTCGGACAAATTTCGTAAAATGGCAAAATAATGGAAGTGTATGATTGATGTCTATATGTGAAGTGTTGATAATATGAGTTGTAGTCTCATTTCGAATTGTTTGAATAATATTGAGCTAAGTCAATGATTTGATTTGAATACTTAAGGGAAGTGGATTTATTACGATGTAAATATTGATTGGTTATGGAAATGGTGTAAGTTGGTTTACTTGTGTTAAACATTTGTCGGATGCTAATGTTTTAGTTAATTCTCATATACTATTTATCATATCTCTACTGGATTTTGGCTCACCCTACTTGGGACATCATTTTTCAGGTACAGGTGATATGTCGCCTCCAAGATCTTAGCTCGGGTGGTTTTGGAGTTGAAGACTCCCTTTTGTTATTCGTTTTGATGTTAAATGTAAAATTCAAGTCGTGGACTTTCTATTTATAGAGTTAGAACTCTTCTTTTACTGCAACCAAGTGATAGCTTAGAAAGATGTAAGCCCATAGGGCACTTATTTTGTTGTGAACATTTGGGATTTACATGAAATACCTTTTGTACTATTAACTCTGATGAATTGAAATGTAACTTATTTATCATGTTTATAGATCTATTGGATGATTGGTTTATGTATTATTTTGAGGGCGTTACATCCCTGCCGGCTAGAGGATTTGGCTAAGGCATAACAATGCCAAATAGCAGGAATTCCAAGATTGAGCCTAAGACGGCGGTTTAATTCTATAATTCCCATTATGATTCGGTAAAAATTTACGTTAGGCTGAGAAGGGATTAGACCCCAATGGCAAAGGATGACCCTAAAAAACGGGTGAAGGGGGAAACAGACTCCGCCCTCAGCGATTGACAGGAGAGGAAAGATGATTATACTCGCATCGGTTCTCTCCATGTCAACTACGCCCTCTGCCATGAGTGACAGATGAACGTCGTCAGGAATTAAAAAAATGGCGTCGAAAAGCGGAAATACGATCCGCAGAAAGAAGGGCTTTCAAATGTTTCGCCATCCGAGCCAAAATAGGAAGTACGCTAAACCAAAAACAAACAAGGAAATGGGGGTTCGAATGAAGAAGTGAAGAACTTACAAGGAGCAGAGAGGACAATGAGGAACGAGAGGAAGTTGCAAAGGCCGTGAAATGAAAGATGGATGCTGACAGGCAACCAAAAAGCCTTGTGTATTCAAAAAACACACTTGAAGGGATAACACGATTTCAAATCGCATTAAATGAATGAAGCGTACGAAGGGGCGGGAAATTATAATGATTTCTAAAAAGCATGGACGTTCTGACGCTTCAGTATTGGAAAGAATGTAACCACCGTATTTTTGATTCCGAGTTTAAGACCAAACATGCCGACTAATTAGTGGTAGTAGGATGTTTGTAGGGCAATTGTGGGAGCCGAATAAATTTATATTAAGGAAAGCCAAATCTATTTGAAGGAAATCAGGACAAATACTATTTGGTTCTACCCTGAGGGGTCCTGAAGTCAAATATTTAAATCGGCCATAGAATCAGTCGTACAAGAAGCCGAGTGGGAATTGGTATATGATAGAAAGGCTGAATGAGCAGTTGTGCGTTGGATTAAAAGTAGGCCTAACCCTTGGGACCAAAGAATAGTATAAATAAGAGGAACATTAACCAAAGAGAGGTATGTGAGAATAGATTAAATAAACTTGAGATAGAAGCAAACTAGAGAGTATATACTAACTTGCCCGTCAGAGTGCTAATTCCGGCACTCTCGACCGGAGTATTCATCCTTTTTCAGGTGGCAATCAGAGGATCAGGAACGCCCTACAGGATCCAAGAGTATTTCCAAACCACCTCTCCACATATAATAATCAAAAACCGAAAAGCATATCAGGGTAAATACATATTAGTAACGTATGTTTAAATAGTAAGATGAAAAAGCCTATGGACTAAGGGATATTTTAGAAAGTGAGTTAAAAGTCACTTCTTAACTTTTAACCCATTTCATCTCTCATAAAAAAGAATTAAAAAGTCAAAAAAAATTAAAAAATCAACTTTTAACTATCTTCCCAAAATATCCTTTAAAAATAATGATTAAAAATTGAATATGAAAAGTAACATGATTGAGATGTATTATTATATAGTAAGATCAACATACAAAATTAATCAATTATTCAATATATTTTTTAAATATTTTTTTAAAGGTTTTGGCACGGCGTCTCCACAAGTGGCTCAAGTGGGTCTGTTGACAGATTGGCTGAGACCCGGCGTTTGACACTTTTTGCGTACTTTTTATTTTCTTGAAAGTAATTGTTTAACCTTTTTTTATCAGTTCAAAGAACCGAGTACAGAGTTAAAGTTTAATTGAAAATTGGGTTAATTACACTAATAGTCCCTATAGTTTGAGACTTGTGTCACTTTGGTCCCTGACTTTTCAATTGTGACACATTTGACCCTGAAGTTTGAATCTTGTTCCAAATAAGGACAATTGAAAATATTATTAGATTTTTCAAGGGTAAAATCGTCAATTTGATAAAATATAAACTAATTTGACAAAAATAAATGTCAAAAAAATATTTTTAATTTTTTAAAATTATTTTTATCCACCAATGATAAAATTATTTAAAATTAGTAAAAATTACATGATTAATTTTTTAAAATTAATTTTACATGATCATCATCCAAACACATAATAAAAATTAATTTGGTAAAAAAAAAAAATAAATGTCCAAAAGATTTATCAATTTTACATAATTTTATTTTTAGTAGGTAGAAATAATTTTTAAAAATTCAAAAATATTTGCTTGACATTTATTTTTGTCAAATTAGTTTATATTTTATCAAATTGACAATTTTACCCTTGAAAAATCTAATTATATATTCAATTGTCCTTATTTGAAACAAGATTCAAAATTCAGGGTCAAATGTGTCACAATTGAAAAGTTAGGGACCAAAGTGACATAAGCCCCAAACTATAGGGACTATTTGTGTAATTTGCCCTTGAAAATTTTCATGCGTTTTACAATATATTTTAGATTGATTTGTTTAATTTTTAAATTGATTTCAAATAAGTTTCAATTAAGTTAATCATAAATTCGAGTATCTTGAATTTTTTTTACAATACATATAAATTTAGAGTAATATTAAAAACTCACATATTTGACTTATAAGGGGTAGTTTGGGGTGTCCTAAATAAGTGTACTTTTTGTCTTTTTGGACTAAAAAATTAAGGAAAAAAATATGGATGTTTGGGTTAACTTTTTGACTTTTTATGAAAAAAATGTGTATTAAAAAATTGTATAAATTAGTGTGTAGGGGAAAATTAGGATTGGGAGTTGTGCAGCTGTAATTTTTGACTTTTGGTGAATAGTGATAATTTTTTAACTTTTTGAGTAACTTTTTGACTTTTTTTCAACTTGCCAAACTTGGCCTAAATTCATTCACAATAATATGATAATGTAATAGGGTCCTTAGTTATTAAGTATGTAACAAATCAAAAGTTGATTCCCAATCTGAAAAGCAATTGTGGTCGCCGTAACGGTTGCGGTGACGCAGTTACGGTTGCGGGGTGTTAAAATCGTAGCATAACGGTAGTGATAATCGAAACCGTGATTATTTTTTTATTTTTCGCACAATTTGAAGAAAACTTATCGATACACACACATATATATATATTTTTTCAAAATCACATTTATTGAGGCTTAAAATAGATTTTAATCAATTTTTGTTAATTTTTAAGTATGATCCACTATACATATTTTCAAATCACTATAAAAGGAATTTTTTACATTTTATTTCAATAGTTAATAATTTTAAGAATAATTAATTTTAAATGTTTACAAATTATTTTCGACTAATACCTGAACTAATTGAATAAAAAATATTCACAATTATTAAATGATTATAAAAATAAAAATTGTGCCATAAAGAAAAATTATTTTTGAGACATTTTTTTAGATAATACTTTACAGCTAACTAAATAAAATTATTTACAGTTAAGTATTAAATGAAATGATTTTAAAAATAAAAATTGTGCCATGAACAAAATTAATTTTGAACTACAGATTTTATTTATTTTTTAAAGACATTTTTTAGACAACACATTAACAAAGTAAAAAATATTAAATAAAATGATTATAAAAATAAATGCAATCACTGTTTATATATTTTTATATTTTATATGCTAATATAATGAAATAAAAATTATAAAAAAAAATTATTCATATAAGATTTTTTCTTTAGATTTAGATATCTTGAGTATTTGTTCCTTTTTTTTTTCTTTCTAAACTTCATTATTATTTTTTTTTGAAAAGAAACTATTTAGAATATTGTAAAAGGGTGTAGCAGTGTGCAACAGACCATTACAACCGTTACGGTACCGCTACAGCCGTTATGTAACACCAAAATGGCTATTACACATGTGAATTTCTGTCATACTGCTATAGCGGCCCTAACGGGTGGCGGTAACTACCACAATCATTACATAACGACATTATGTAACGATTGCGGCCACTTTTTAAAACTTTGTTGACACCTATCCTAACTTATCATTGTAAGAGTTTTTTTTTTTTTTTTTATGAGAACTCAATCATTTTTCATAAACTTAATGACCTCACCCAAATTTATAAAATTAACAAACTTTTAAAATATTTTTAAACTTAACTTGTTATGGATTCTCCTACGAGAAAAAAACTATCAAAATTGGAAAATGCCACGTAGCTCGAAAATCTCTAGGCTCGAATGGCGCGACTGTCCAAAACGATGTCGTTTTAGGCATTAGAAAGAGAGAGGAAGAGAGAAGAGAGAGAGAAACAGAGAGAGAGAGAGAGCTTCACCTACCGGCGCCATCACCGGTGATGGCGAGGGTTTTGCGACAGTAACGGTGACCTTGCGACGGTGAGCAACTTCTTCTGTTCTTCTCTTATTTTTGATGTTGATGATGATGATGATCTGGTGTTGATGTTGATGACAATGATGATGATGTATAGATGTCTCTCATATATATATATATATGTGTATAGATGATGATCTGGTGTTGATGATGATGATGATTTGGCTCATTTTTTATGTTGATGATGATATATAGATCTCTTTCATATATATATATATAGAGAGAGAGAGAGATCTGGTGTTGATGATGATGATGATTTGGTTTTGATTCTCTCTTTCCTCTTCCTCTTCTTTCTTCTTTCTTTCTTTCTTCTTCTTTGTTGAAGAAGAGAAGACACAGATCAGAACAGAGAAAGGGGGAAAAAAAAAAAAAAATCAAAACGACGTCGTTTTGATTTTTGAGCCAGTCGAGCCATGCTAATTTCGAGCCTCATAGCAGAATTGATCAAATTTTGGGTGGGATAGGTGGATAAAGTTAGGTAGATGTTGGATAAAGTGAAAGGTCACAAACAACCGAGTGATGTTGGAGGAGAGCTACTTTACGGTATGTTAAAGTTAAAATAGTTAAAAAATTAAAAAGTTAAAAGGTGAATTATTCTAAACGAAGTTTGAGTGAGCTTAGAAGGCCGAGCCGGAGACGACTTACCGGAAAAGAGAGACCTGAACAAGAGTGCTGGGCCACCACATGTGGGCCGGTTCCACCACATACTTCCTCAGCAACCCAGCCCATCCATATCCCAACACCTGCAATAATTTTTTGTTTTCATAAAACAAGAAAAACACTTTCCAAAAAAACTCAACCAATTATTCAGCAAAACAATTTTATTACCTGGGTAGTGACGATAAGCAACCAACCAGCCATAAATGAGATTTTCCTTTTGTAAAATGCTTTGATGATAGTAACAATGCCAACAGCATAAGCTGGTCCATTTCCAAAAGCACTTCCGGCATTAGCAAAAATAGTAATAAGTACATGCTCCTTCATGTTAAATGGGCCCGGGTTGAGAGAAAACAACTTGGATCCGAACCCGGGGATCCGGAACTGAGCCTTTGGGAGGACAGCGTGGAGGAAGTGGCCGATGGGGAGGACGGCGACTTGGACGGTGATTTGGGTTATGATAAGCGGTTCGGTTCTGTAGGTGAAGAATTGGTTGAGAAAAGAGAGGAGAGAACACGATAATATGCCGAGGAACCACATCCGGAAGGTCCATACGGGTAGGGTCGGGTCATCGGTGTTGGTTACGGTTAGGCGGACTTGTTCGATAGGGGAGACATCATCGTCGTAGTCATCGTGACCGACGGTGGTGATAATAGTAGTAGTGGTGATTGGATATGGTGTTTGTGCTTCTAAAGTTTCCATGTGGAGAGGGAGAGAGAGAAAAAAATAAGTGAACCAAACTAAACCAAAGATAAGTTGAGTGGTGTAGGCAGGGGTATATAATTGGGTTTTGGGGATGATGGGAAGAAGGCTAATGCTTTGTCTGTTAACTATAATTAACTTTGGTGTTCCTAAGGTTGATAATAATGGCAAGTCAAAACAAGTGAGTGGAGGGAGATAGTGTGTAAAATGGAAAGCAAGTTTTTCTACTTATCACAAAGGTAGTATTATGAAAATTGTTATTAAAATACAAGTCATGTGTGGTCGACCTCACCTTAATAAAAACAAAACAAAATTCGGGGATAATTTTCAACACATTATTTTCATTATTTCTAATTTATCTCAAAAGAAAAACTATTCAATAATCTTGTCGTTGTTGGTGTCAATTCCTTGTAGTATTATCTTTTTCCTGTGAAATAGATACAAGAATAAGGAGTGGAAATGGACATGTTATTGAGTGATCAAATACATAGTCTCAATCTTGTAATTTTCTTTTTTAAATTGCTAATTGGTAAATTACATTAATATCTACTTAAATTAAAAAAAAATGCAATTTAAATTAATTACACCAACTTCTTTTTAAATTAAATCAAATGAATCAAAACTAATGTAGATGATATAAGGATAATTAAATATATATATATATATATTTCAGTGTAAAAAAGATGATAATATTAATTTTTATTAATTATCCAAAAATTTATTATTTTTTATTCATTTTTACTTCTACATGGATTAATAATTAACGATTTTATTACTAATATCAAGCACATGAAATATTATATTTTGTTGGACAAAAAAGTTATCCCTTTCCAATACTTCCACCTTCTCTCTCTCCCTCTTTCTCTGTCCTACCTTTCTGTGTAACCGAGCTGTAAAACCTCTGCATTCAAGGATGAGACCAAATTAGGAGTGAAGACACATCCCATTTGCCTGTAACTTAAGCACTAATGAAGGTTGCAGTCACTCACTTACTCCAAGTCTCCAACAGTTCCCAACTAATTCAAAATTGCCAAAAGTTGTATTATTGGAACTGAGGGTGGAAATTAAGAAAGGCACAAATAACTTAAAGAATGGGTTATAAAAGGTGTTATTTATGACATCATTTCCTAAAATTTTTAGGCATTAGATCCGTTTCAATTGCAATATTCAGTTCGATGATTCAACCCAACCAATTATGGGTCAACTTTAGATTTATCGTGATAATTTGTGCCGTTCAACTTGTAAGTTTCATTTAATAGATTTTCATACAAAAAATCAGCTTAATCGAACATCGGGAGCCACTGATCAGATCATAATTTTTTGAAAATAATTAATAAACAATATGATTTTGAAAGTAGTCTATCTATTTTTTTAGACAAATGAGATCCCGATCTAAGTAAAAATAATGTTAGGGAGATCAAATTTTTTTACTAAATAAATGACCAAATGTAGGATCCACAATTTTATGGACCCCACACCCATGTGAGACATTTAATCATTTATTTGATAACAAATTTGGGACCTACAACATTTTTCTTTTCCGAAAACAACTCTTACTATTTAAAACATTTTTTTTAAAAGTTTACATCTTAAATAAGAAACATTAATACAACTAATAGGCAAGGGTGTAATTTTGGCCCGGCTCGGCCCATTCGAGCTCGGGCCGGGCCTATGTCGGGCCTTGTGGGCTCCCGCCAAAAAATCGGGCCGGGCCGGGCCGGGCGGGCCACGGGGCAGAAAACTAGGCCTAGGCCTTAGCCCAAGCCCAGGGGTATTTGAGCTTTGGACGGGCTAGTGGGCCGGGCCCATGGGCTTGGGCTCGGGCTTTGGGCCGGCCTAAATAAATTTTTTAAAATTTTTCCCACCAAAATTTTATTATTTTCCATTAAAAAAAAATGGGCATCGGGTGGGCCTTGAGCGGGCCCATGGGCTGGGCCGGGCTTCAAAACAATGGCCTAGGCCCTGGCCCAAGGTATCAGGCTGGGCTTGGGCTTGGGCCTTAACGGGCCTTAACGAGCCGGGCTCACCTCGGGCCGCGGGCCAAAATTACACCCCTACTAATAGGTTATTAGGTTGGTCTAAATCAATAAATATAAGGCTCCACATTTTGAGTCCAGATCCTTTGCCGTGACATTCTGTGGTGCTTCCTGCCATGATGCCAAAACGGCGTCGTTTTGGCCTAATTTTTTTTTTTTTTTTGCCCCTTCCCTTTTTTGTTCTTTCTCTAAGCTCTTAAGGGACGCAGAGTTGATAACCCTAAGCACCTTGAGCGACCCAAGATGAAGAAGACCATGGCAGTGAAGGTGAGAGAAAGAGAGAGAGAGAGAAGAAGAAGAAGAAGAAGAAGAAGAAGAAGAAGAAGAAGAAGAAGAAGAGAGGATTTAGGTGAAGCAAAAAAAAAAAATAAAAATGAATAGGTTCTAATTGTTTTTCACAAACATGAATCTCTTTCACGAATCACTCTTTTTGTTCAACACACTTCACTCACCTCCACTCTTGCTTGGAAGTCCATCGTAGATTTTATCTTTTCATCAATTCTTTATCTGCTTTTATTGAAATGAGGGTTACTGTTCACATTCATTTGCAAGGCCAGAAAATAACTTAATTAGTCAACAACACAAAAATCAATTCAATACTTTTTTACATAGAAATCCACAAATCCACATTATCATCATCATTTATATATAAAACCAAATCAAACAAACCAGAAATCTAACAGAGACTCTGTTAGAAATGGTTTGGAAATTCTGGAAAAACAAATTTTTTTCCTAACTTTGGTCTATTATTTAGGTGGAACCCGTACGCCAAAGTTGGCGGGTCTACGTGGTAACGCGTTCTATGCCGCGTTGTGATTCACGTGGTACATTTGGTTGCTCAAAACCATTATCGGGTGAATGGAAATTTGAAGCCAAAGTGAGCTCTATGGAAATGGAGTTTTTGGTGGAAATTCCTTAAGATTTAGAAAATGGCTTGTCCCACATTGGTTTGGTGGGAAGAATTTTGTAGGTTTATATAACTTGGAATTATAAATCAGGGAGGGCCCCAAGGGCACCCCAAGTTTGTAGAAGGGAGAGGTTATGAGCAAATTGGACTAAACCCATTGGACCCAAAAATAACCACACGCGGGCAGGTTGGGCTTGGGCGCGGGTGTGAGGTTGGGTTGGGCTTATCTGGCCAAAAAATTTAAATTCAATTTTATTTTTTTGATAAAATAAAATTTGTCCAATTTAAATTTCAATTTTTTGAATTCAAAATTGTTGCACCTCTTCAGAATTTGTTTTGTACAGGTTCAATGGCCAACAGATCCGAAACTATCCAGATTTAAACCCAAAACAGTTTTATATGTTTGAATTTTGAATCCAACAGATTTAAATCTATTCATTCAAAGCCAAATAGGTTTCATACTTGTTCAAAACAGGTTTGCACCTGATTAATTCAAAACCAACAGCCACCAATCCATCTATAAATAGGCAGCCCTCATTTGATGTGTTCATTCACTATTTTCGTCCAAAATAATTTTGCTATTATTCTTTACATATTGCTGCATTATTTTTCTATGAGAAAGAGTATATACACTTAGTGTGTTCGTTGTACGAAAAATTTGTAGTGCTGCTATTTTTCGTTGATTGATCATTTTATCCTGGGAGATAGATGTTCATATTCTGAAAGCACCATGGAGAGGACGAATCTGTCTTAAGGACACAGTGTCAAACACTAGACTTGATCAAAATATTGTTCTACAAATTAATCAAGTAAGTTGTTAATTTATTTATTTAAATCAGATTTTAATTTTGTTTTTGTAACAAAATAAAAATATGTTTTTATTTATTTATTTTTATTTATTAGTTTGATTTTTGTAATCAAACGGTCTCTTTCCTTTCCTTTTTTTTTTTTTTTTTTTGTATTTTGTTTGTCGTTTAGTACACAAACATAATTAATTTATTTAAATACAGTGAAGATTGTCCAACAGACTCTACATCTGATCCTAAAAAAAAAAAAAGACAGAGACTATAACATAGTCTGTAAAGGTGGCGGTGATCGGAGTCAGAATCACCAGCCTAGTTTCCGAGAATACCTAGATCATAATGTGTTCTCTGAGGTTTCCCCCATTACATTCTTTTGTTGCCTCGCCGTCGCTGCCGTTCTCCTCTTTGTTGGGTTAGAGTTCTTAGTTCTCAAATGTTTGAGAACTTAGAGAGAGAAGAAAACAGGAAGAGGTAAAGGGGAAAAAGGGCATAAAAAAAAAAAACTTGGTCAAAACGAAGCCGTTTTTGAACAACAGCAGGGACCACCGTAGGATATCACGGCAGACGATTCTATTCAGTGTCAATAATGTATTTTTAGCGATAAAATCAGAAATTTAGTGTTGAATTACTATCACGTTGGGACTAAATTTTTCGTGTAAAAAATTAAACAGTTTTGGTACGAAATTATTTTGACACTACAAGTGAATTTATTATCGATTTTTTTCCGATAATCTGAATAGTTCATTTTATAGAACTCTCAGTAACTTGAATCATTTATTTTTTAAGACTCGTTTAGTGGAATATTCATGCAAAAAATCAATAGGATCGGACATTTATAGTTGTAAGTTTGAATTACATTTATATTACAAAAAATGAATAATTATTTTAGAAATTATAATTGTCATCTATTTTTTGAAAATAAATTGTGTATGAATATTTTATTTAAGGATAAATTATACAAATAGTCCCTATAGTTTACACAATGTGTCAATTTGGTCCATGTTATTTCAATTTACTCTATTTTGCCTCTTAATTTAACAGATTGTGTCATTTTAATTCAATAAATAATGGTTGTTAAGTTTGGTGAATAGAAAGTCAAACTATATGTCAATTTAGTTCCTATAGTTTACACAATGTGTCAATTTGGTCCCTGTTAAAATCAAGCAAATTAAAACAACAAGGATCAAATTGATAAATTGTGTAAATTACAGGGACCAAATTGACACGTTGTGTAAATTACATGGACCAAATTGACTAATTATGTAGATTGTCGGTCCACCAAACTTAACAACCATTATTTATTAGACTAAAATGACACATTTGTTAAATTAAGAGGCAAAATCGAGTAAATTGAAACAATATGAACCAAATTGACACATCATATAAACTATATATTTGCATAATTTACCTTTTATTTAATGGATTCTAAAAAATAAACAATTTAAATTACTAAGATCAATTTAAAAATGAATTTATCTAATCCAAACGTTTTCTCAAGATAGCTTGGGAATCCAAATCCAAACATTAGTATTTGTTATGGTCCAATTACGATGTAGACTTTTGGCCAATCCAACGAGACGTTTGGTTTCCATTGAAAACGAAAGCTAATGCTAACTAATACTTTTCAAAATAATAAATGAATGCATTATTTGGAAAATTGACTCTTTTGTGGTCTTCAAATTCCAAATATAAGAATTGACCAATCCAACAAGAGGTTTCATTAGCTCACAGTGATCGCGGGTCGCAGATCTAATTCGTTAAGGAATAATACTACATGTATAAATTAATATATTAATTAGTGTATTAATTGATGATATGATCTAATTTAAAAAGTTTTTGATATTTGTAATGTGATTAATGAGTAGGATTAATAATAATATCATAACTAATGTTAGTTCATTAGCATATACATTAACTATTGTTGCATGTAGCACCACTGTTCTTTAAATTATATCTATGAGAAAATCGATGATTTTTTTATATCGTGATTGTTATTTTTCAGATTTATTTTTGTTATTTGTAGTTTGATTAGACTTTTTAAGATTTTGTTATTTTTCTTTTTAATTTGTATATTATTTATTTATTTCTTGTTAATATAACTGTTTTTGTTTTTCATGACTCTCAAAAAAAAAAAAAAAAGAAATGAACGAACAAACAAACAAACCAAGACGTTGTTAGAACAATCTTCTGTATAAATAAAATAAAATGAAACTAAATCAAACAAAATAATATAAATAACTTACAAAATTTATTTTATCGAACCGAATGGAAAATAAAAGATCAAGTCGAGTGTGTGACACTTTGTCTTTAAAACAGATTCGCCCCGTTTCGATGCTTACGGTTAAGTGGCGTCTATCTTCCAGGATACAATGATCTTCACAAATTTGTAGTAGCACTCCAAACAAATTTGTCCGGCGAACTAGAACCTTGTGTTATATACTCTCTTTAATTTTCCTTAAAAAAAACTAATATGAAGATAAATAATGCAAAGGAGCAAAATGGACTGCAAATGAAAAATTCAGATTGTTTTTTACGGATGGAAAAACTACTGGATTGGTTCAGATATAAATAGGATTGAAAATGTGTGAAATCAAACTTCAACAGATCTGAAATTTGAATGAACAGGTGCTGTTTGAAAACTGGACAGATTAGAACCTGTAACTACCTGGGCAGTTCTGTCCGAAATATAACAAATTGAAAAATTGTTTGGACAGTTTTGAATCTGTCCGGCAGTTCAAAAAACCTGTCCGAATTTTGCAACTGTAATGGAATATAGAAGAGGCACAAATTTGAACAAAAAATTTGAATTTGAATTCGCATTTGAATTAAATTCCCGCAATAATTTTTGAAAAAATTCAAAAGAATTTTGTCCAAAAAATTAATACAAGAACCGACCCAACCCACACCTCCGCCCAGCCTGGCTCGGGTTAGACGGCGGCGATGCGCGCGCGTGTGGTGGTTTGAGCCAAGATTCACTTTGTCCATAACTCCTTCCTTCTACAAACTTGGGGTGCCTCTTGGGGCCCAACCCAAGTGTTGTAGTCTAGAGCTTATATACACAAAAAAACTCTCTTAAAGTTTCAATGTGGGACAACCTATTAAAAGGAAACCCACATTTAAATATTTAAATGTCCATTCCACGAACTTGAAAACGACAACAACTTCCCATTCACTCATAAATGGTTTTGACGAACTGTCTTCATCGTGTGACTTGCCATGCGACAAGGAACACATCACCTCTTCGGACCCACCCCAGAAGATGATTGGGGCCCACTCAATTTTGGGCTCAAAGGCCCAAAATAAGCTTATAAAACCAATTTTCCAACAATCCCCTATATGAATGGAATTTGACGGAGAGAAAATGCAACAACCTGATCTAATTACAGAGAGCACAGAAATTGGAAATATTTTGCAAAAGATAGGTAGCTTTTGGCTTTGAATCTTCCCTTGTGAGACATTATCAGATTTATTAGCTAACTAGTGAACATGATGTCTTGAACTGTTTAGCCATTTGTGTAAACCAAGACAATAGAACTCACACAGTATATCTCCAGACACAGTTTAGTTCTCACTATTGTGTTCATTTTAGTCCTAAACAACCTGGTCTTTCATGAGTGCTCTAAAGACTTATAGCCCTTCACAAATCTTATAGAACCGGTCCAGTTCACACTCACATAGGTGATTCTTATGAAGAGTATCCTGCCATACTCCACTAGGTTTACCTAGATATAAGAATCATTAAAATTTTACTTAACCTAAAACGTTGCAGACATCACTATTTCATCTTAGAAATGGGTAGGAGTTAGACTCCCCAGTGATTCGTCTGAATCATTCACAACTCGGTTGTCCCTTTGAACCTAGATCTTGGGATCTCCAGTCAACTAGGTTGGGTTGCCGTTCTGGTAACTCTTATTTAATAGTTTTTAGTCCTATTCTCCTCGATGAATTCTCAACTAACTCTCTTGCTAACCCTTTAGTCACAACGAATGTGTTGTAACTTACCGTTATACGTATGACTCTGTGCTCTACCAATTGCTGATTGACTATCACAATGTATGCATATAGCAGGCACCGGTTTTGGCCATATTGGAATATCTTCAAGGAAGTGGCGAAGCCATTCTGCTTCTTCCCCAGCTTTGTCTAAAGCTATGAATTCTGATTCCATAGTAGACCTAGCAATGCAAGTTTGTTTGGAAGATTTCCAAGATACAGCCACCCCACCAAGAGTAAAGACATACCCACTGGTGGACTTTGAGTCTCTAGTATCTGATATCCAATTTGCATCACAGTATCCTTCAAGTACTGCTGGATATCTAGTATAATTAAGCCCAATGTTACGAGTAAATCGGAGATATCTAAGAACCCTTATAATAGCTTTCCAGTGTTCTACTCCTAGATTACTCGTATATCTACTTAATTTACTTACTGCATAAGCAATATTCATGCGAGTGCAGTTCATCAAGTACATTAAGCTTCCAATAATTTGGGCATACTCTAATTGAGAAATACTTTCTTGTACATTCTTAGAAAGAAACAAATTAACATCCACAGGTGTTTTAGCAAGATGATCATCATCTTTGCTGAATTTGTCAAGTATTTTCTCAATGTAATGAGATTGTGACAAAGCATAACCTTTTGATGTTTTGGTAATTTTCATACCAAGAATTACATCAACAATGCCAATGTCCTTCATGTCAAAATGTTTATTCAACATTTTCTTGGTAGTTTTAATCACGTGATTATTACTACCTATGATGAGCATATCATCCACATAAAGACATATAATGACATAACATTTGTCTGTATTTTTAATATAAACACATTTGTCACACTCATTAATTTTAAATCCATTTGACATCATTGCCTTGTCAAATTTCTCATGCCATTGCTTTGGCGTCTGTTTTAAACCATATAATAATTTAACCAATTTATGCACTTTCTTTTCTTTTCTTGGAACAGAAAAGCTTTCTGGTTGTTCCATGTAAATTTCTTCATCTAACTCACCATTTAAGAAAGCGGTTTTTACATCCATTTGATGAATTTCTAGATTTTACAAAGACGCAATAGTAATTAGCATTCTAATGGATGTTATTCTAGTAACCGATGAGTATATGTCAAAGTAATCTAAACCTTCTTTTTGTCTAAATCCTTTGACCACAAGTCTTGCCTTGTATTTGTCAATTGATCAATCCGCTTTCATTTTTCTTTTGAAAATCCACTTATATCCAAGAGGTTTACAACCTGGTGGTAAGCCCACTAATTCCCAAGTGTGATTTTGCAAGATGGATTCAACTTCACTATTGACAGCGTCTTTCCATAAAGGAGCTTTAGGACTGGACATAGCCTCTTAAAAAGTTAAAGGCTCATTTTCCACCATATATGTTAGAAAATCTGGACCAAAAGATTTTGAGGTTCTAGCACGTTTATTACGCCTAGGTTCCTTTTCCTCATTTTGATCTAACTCTTGCTCTTGATTATGTTCTTGATCATTACTAGTAATAGCATCAAAAGATTTTTTATTAGTATTAGTCTCTTGTCCAGTCTTATTTGGAAATATATGTTTAAAGAATGATGCATTCCGAGACTCAATAATAGTATTTACATGCATTTCAGTATGTTCTGATTTATAAATCAAAAACCGATATGCACTACTATTCTTGGCATAACCAATGAAAATGCAATCAATGGTCTTAGGACCTATCTTAGTCTTTGTAGGACCAAGAATAACCACTTTAGCCAAACACCCTCATACTTTTAAGTATTTGTAAGATGGTACTCTTCTATGCCACATTTCATAAGGTGTTTGATTCACTTTCTTTCGGGGTACTTTATTTAAAATATAATTAGCAGAAAGTATTGCTTCCCCCTACAAGTTCTGAGGTAAACCAGAACTTATTAACATGGCATTCATCATTTATTTTAAAATCCTATTTTTTCTTTCAATAATTCCATTTTGTTGAGGTGAGTAAGGAGCGGTGGTTTGATGAATTATTCCATGTTCTTTACAAAACTCACCAAAAGGTGATTCATATTCACCACCTCTATCACTTCTAAGTTCTTGATTTTCTTACCAAGTTGATTTTCAACTTCATTCTTATATTGAAGAAAAGTTTCCACAGCTTCATCCTTGGTTTGAATTAAATAAACATAACCATATCTAGGATAGTCATCTATAAAAGTGATAAATACCTTTTCCCACCTCTAGTTTGAATTGATTTAAAATCACAAATGTCACTATGAATTAATTCAAGTGGTTCTGTAGTTCTTTCAATTGAATGAAAAGGAGTTTTGGATAATTTTGTCTTAACGCAAATTTCACATTTATTATTTGAATCAATGTCAAATTTAGGTAAACATTCCATATTAATCTATACAAAGATCCATAAGTAAAATGTCCTAATTTACCATGCCATAAATTTGAAGATTCAAGCAAGTAAGAAGAAGATGTATTTTTATTAATAACTGAGGGTACAAAGGTCATTACATTCATCTTGGAAAGGCCATCAAACATGTAACCTTTTCCTACATACATCCCATTCTTAGTAAGTACAAATTTATCACTCTCAAACACTAGCCTAAACCCATTCTTACTCAACAAAGATCCGGAAACAAGATTCTTGCGAATGTCCGGTACATGCAACACTTTGTTGAGAGTGAGCTCCTTTCTAGATGTCATCTTAAGTACAATCTTTCTTTGTCCTTCAACTTTGGAAGTTGGGGAGTTACCCATAAAAAGTTGTTCACCACTGTCTACTGTAGTATAAGATGTGAACATCTTTTTGTCGGCATAAATATGGCGAGTAGCACCAGTGTCCACCCACCATTCTTTAGGATTTTTGACATGATTTGCTTCGAAAACAATTGCAGAAAGATTGATGTCATCTACACCATTAGAAATATTGTCCACTTCGGTCATATGGGCTTAAGCAGGCTTCTTGCTGGTTCTTCTTTTGCTTTTGCCTTTGTTACGGCAATCTTTGGCCTGATGTCCCTCTTTGTCACAGATGTAACATTTGCCATTAAACTTGTACTTTTTATTTTCCCTCCCTTTAGAGCCTTGTGATGAACTTTCTCCAGAAGACTTCCGTTTCTTAGTTTTTGAAGCATGTTCCACCACATTTACCTTAGACTCCATAGGATGCTTACCAACCCGCTTTTCAGAATTGCGGTTGTCCTCCTCAATCCTCAAACGCACAATTAATTCTTCTAAAGACATTTCTTTGCGCTTGTGTTTGAGGTAGTTCTTGAAATCCTTCCAGCCTTGTGGTAATTTCTCAATTAAGGCTGCAACTTGAAAGGATTCACTGAGAGACATGCCTTCTGAATGTCATGCAAAATGAGTTGGAGATCTTGAACTTAACTGATCACAGTTTTAGAATCAACCATTACAATGTCCAGGAATTTGCCAACCACAAATTTCTTTGAGCCGACATATTCTGTTTTGTACTTTTTCTCCAAAGACTCCCAAAGTTCCTTTGCTGTCTTGATAGGACTATAGACGTTATGTAATGTGTTGTCAAGTCCGTTTAAGATGTAGTTCCGGCAAAGGAAATCAGCATGTTTCCAGACATCGATCGCAGTAACCACTTGCTGGTCAGTTTCATCCTCGTTCAAAATAAGAGCATCCTCACGGAGAAAACGAGCCAGGTTCAGAGCTGTAAGATAGAACAATATTATATGTTGCCATATTTTAAAATCAGTTCCTGAGAACTTCTCTGGCTTCTCACCGTGATTTACCGGTACTGTCACAATAGGAGAGGGGGTTGGCGCAATTGTAGTCACCACACTAGTACTTGTTTGGGTATTTGTTTCACTAGTCATGAATTTTAAATTATAAAATAAAATTATAATTAAAATTTATACTACACAGAAAATTAATTCAAATTTACAGAATTAAATTCTGTAAAAATAAAATAAACAAGAATGTAACTTTTATTTTTCAATTAATTTGGAAATAAAATAAAATTTTATTTAACCAAATTAATTCCACACAGAAAATTAAATTTCTGTAACACTTCGATAATTAAAAACTAAAATAGAATTTTTTTTAATTAATGAACACTCAGAAATAAATTAAGAAAACCAAAATTAATTTCTGACACAATTTCACAAATAAATATTCTGAATTGTTAATGACACTAGTATATTATTACTAGTTGTCAAAGAAAAAGACAGTATATTACTACTATCTGTCAAACAGTATATTACTACTATTTGTTTTCCAACTAGAATATTATTTTGTAAAATCACAGAAAATAATTTTTGTAAGAAGAAGAAAGAAGAATGGAAATAAACGAAAAATTTTGTAAACAGAATAATTCAAATATGTCTTAAGATTGTTGGAATAATCTTCTGTGTAAATAAAATAAAATGAAACTAAATCAAACAAAATAAAATAAATAACTTACAGAATTTATTTTATCGAACCGAATGAAAAATAAAAGATCAAGTCGAGTGAGTGACACTCTGTCTTTAAGACAGATTCCCCCCGCTTCGGTGCTTACGGTTAAGTGGCGTCTATCTCCCAGGATACAATGTTCTTCACAAATTTGTAGTAGCAGTCCAAACAAATTTGTCTGGCGAACTAGAATCTTGTGTTCTATACTTTCTTTAATTTTCCTTAAAAAAAAATAATATGAAGATAAATAATGCAAAGGAGCAAAATAGACTGCAAATGAAAATTTCAGACTATTTTTTACAGATGGAAAAACTGCTGGATTGGTTCAAATATAAATAGGACCGAAAAGGTGTGAAATCAAACTTCAACAGATCTGAAATTTGAATGAACAGGTGCTGTTTGAAAACTGGACAGATTAGAACCTATAACTGAACAGATACAGTTACAGTATAGAACCTGTAACTGCCTGGGCAGTTCTGTCCGAAACATAACAAATTGAAAAATTGTTTAAACAGTTTTGAATCTGTCCGGCAGTTCAAAAAACTTGTCTGAATTTTGCAATTGTAGTTGACTATAGAAGAGGCACAAATTTTAGACAAAAAATTTGAATTTGCATTTGAATTAAATTCCAGCAATAATTAATACAAGAATTGACCCAACCCACACTTGGGCCTGGCTGGTCGGCGTTGCGCACGCGCGGGTGTGGTGGCTTGGGCCAAATTCACTTTGTCCATAACTCCTCTCTTCTACAAACTTGGGGTGCCCCTTGGGGCCCAAACCAAGTGTTGTAGTCTAGAGCTTATATACACAAAAAAGCTCTCTTAAAGTTTCAATGTGGGATAACCCATTAAAAGGAAACCCATATTTAAATCTTTAAATGTCCATTCGATGAACCCGAAAACGACATCAATTTCCCATTCACTTATAAATGGTTTTGACGAACCGTTTTCATCGTGTGACTTGCCATGCAGCAAAGAACACGTCACCTCTTTGGACGCACCCCAAAAGATGATTGGGGCCTATTCAATTTTGGGCTCAAAGTTGGCCCAAAATAAGCCTTATAAAACCAATTTTCCAACAGACTTTTCATCTTCATTATTGAAAACGAAAGGTGACTAACATGCCAATGGAGACACGAATATGGAGCTTAGACTTGTACCCAAGGTTTTGAAAAGTGGTTGCGGTCACCATAACGGTGGCGGTGGCGGTGGCGGTGGCGCGGTTGCGGGGTGTAAAGGTCGTAGCGTATCAGTTGCAATAACCAGAACCGTGAATTTTTTTATTTTTCACACAATTTGAAAAAAAACTTATCAATACGCATATTTTTTTTTCATGATCATATTTATTGGATCTAAAATAAATATTAATCAATTTTTGTAAATTTTTAAGTATGATCCAATATATTTCATATTTTTAAATCACTATAAACTGAAATTTTTACATTTTATTTTAATAATTAATGACTTTATATTATACAAAAAATCAATCACTAACTATTATATATAAGATAAACAATGACAAAAGTAAGAGAATAAATAAGAGCCTAAATATATATATATATATACATATGTTAACCAAGCTAAATAAATAATGATCACACTTATTATTATTATTATTATTTTCAAACAATATATAGATAGACACACACAAGCAAAATGGTTGAGTGATAGCAGTTGAGTAGAATAGCGTAGGTCTTACAGTTTTAACAAATCAATAACATGTTCTTCATCTTCCCTCTTCTCTCTCTCTATCTCTTGCTCCTCCATTTTCTCTCTTTATTTTTTCTCTTCTCTTTATGCCTCTTTCCTTTTTAGGTTTTTTTTTTTTTTTTTCCTTTCAAAAGAAGCATTTTGAAACTGTTATGTAACAGTGCGTAACAGGACGTTATGGCTGTTACGGTACCGTTATGACCGCTACGATAGCTGCTACGGTCGATACACTTGTGAATCTCAATCACACTACAAAAGCAGTCGTAATGGGTGGCGGTAACCACCACAACCGTTACGTAATGGCATTACGTAACGGTTGCGGCCGCTTTTTAAAACCTTGCTTGTACCCCACCACATGACTCATGGCGGGTCCACAATATTAGTTAGATCATATTATAATACGGTGTGATTATAATTAGTATTGTAATATTATGTTAGAAATGTAATATAATTTATTTTTATTTTTTGTGTTTATTAATATAGTGATATTAGTTAATAAGGATTAATCTATGAAATTGAGTGGCTCAATCATTAGATCACTTAGCCAATCATCTAATACTCACAAAAAAATCTCAAAATATTCTTATTACTAAAAGTCTTAAATTTTGTAGAAAACAACATTTAACCCCCTTGTGGTTTGGTTTGTTGTAGATGACTCTTTGACATTTAGAAATATACAGACGTCTCTTCTATGATTTTAGATTGATTTGTAATCATTATGCTGTTAATATCTATGTCAAAAAAATTAATTTACTCTTACACACATTGGCACACTCACCCTCCCTTAGATTGGGAGTGGGTGCTGCTGTCATATCCCGTATAGTTTATTCCGACGATATTTTCATAATCTGAACAGTTCATATTATAAGATTTGTTGAGTATATTATCCTTATAAAAAAATGAAATTAATCGAACAAATATAATCACATGATCAAGACAAATAATAACCCTAAAAAATTATTAAAATCATATTAACTGTTTATTTTTTTAAACATAAACGTAGTCTTGTAATAAGTTACAGATGTCTAATTAACTTGAATTTTTTCATAGATGATCTACTCAACAAACCCTACACTATGAACATTTCGGATTATTAAAATAAATCCAAGACGTGCCTTCACAGACTCACAACACGGTACTATGCCTATAAGACACACACACGTCACACAGATGCACTTTCCTTCTCTCTCTCTCTCTCTCTCTCTCTCTCTCTCCCTCCCTCCCTCCATCCATCCAATAAATATCAGATCACATCACTCATCTCACCTTTTTAATTGAAAAACAAAACAAATTTGTCAATTTTATTTGAATAAAAATACATATAATTATATATATATAAATTCAATTTTTATCAAATTAATATTATTCAAAAAAATATCAAAAAAAATTTAAAATAAGACTAATATTTAACATATTTAATAAAAATTTAAATTAATAATTCAATAAAGGATTAATTACCAAAAAGTCCTATCTACATATTTGGTGTTAGCTTAGGTCCTGTCAAAAAGTTTTTGAACCATTAAGTCCCATTTATAGGTAAAAAGACGTTTTGCCCTTTAATTTTAAAACTGAGAATGCTCTCAATTTTAAAACTGAGAATGTTCTTAATTTATAATTATCAAAACTAAGAAATTTCTTAATTTTTTCTAGTATGAACTAAGAATATTATCAAAACTAAGAAATTTATAATTATCAATTTTGAGAAATTTCTCAATTTTTTTCATGTTTAAAATTGAGAATATTATAAACTGAGAATGTTCTCAATTTCTCAATCATTCAATATTAATATGCAATTTTTTCATATAGACTTTTGTCTCTACTCTCTCTCTACAATGGCTTCTCTGTTTCGGGACAGGTCACTCGACCAATCCAAGAGAGAGACCATGACCGCCGCCGCCGCCACCTCCCTTTCGTCCCCATTCGGCGACCTTACGCCGACTCTCTCCGCCGCCGACCTCCGCGACACTGCTTACGAGATCTTCGTCGCCGCTTGCCAGACCTCCTCCAGCAAGTCCCTCATTTACACTTCCAGCAATTCCTCCAGCTCCGACCGATCGCCGTCCCCTTCGTCAAGCTAGCGATCGATGGAGAGATCTCTCACTTCCACTGTGGCTAGCAAGATGAAGAAGGTGCTGGGGATCCAATCTAGTTCGAAGAGGAGTGAGGGAAGTCCGTCTTCGGGCGGGAAGATGAAGAAGCCAATGATATGGGAGAGCTATGTGAAGTGAAGAGAGAGAGAATGAAGACAGCAATGATGTTTGGCAGCTATAATGAGGTCTTGGAAGGATAAATTGGGCTATTAAAAATTAATGGGACTTGAAGGAGCAAATAATTTTATTTAGGACTTAATGGAGCATAAGTTCACAAAATGGGATTTGTATGTAAATGCCCCTTCAATAAATATATAATAAACTTACATAATTAAAATAATTTGTATGATTTGAAATTAATGTAAATAACAATTATTTAGAATTATTTTTTGAATAGAAAAATATTATTTTTATTTACTAAAAAAATTTAAAGACTAACAAAAAATATTAACTCAAATTGTACAAAATTAATAATAATAATAATAATAATAATAATAATAATAATAATAATAATAATAATAATAATAATAATAATAATAATATTCAAACTATACAAATTTTAACTTAAATTGTATAAATAAAAAATACTAATAAACCATACAAATAATAATAATTAATTCATACAAATTTTATTTTGTATTTTTATTAACTCAAATCATACAATAAAAATAATACAAATTAATATATATATATATATAAAGTTCACTAAAAATAATCAAAAAATAGCCACATATATTTTGGCATTAAAAATAGTTTCAAAAAATTATATCATGAGAAATCCAATTCATCATATTTGATTGACTTATTTTTCTTAAAAAATAAATAAAACTAATTTGTAACGAAAAGATCATTTTCTTATGATTCTATAAACAAATTATATAATAAAGTTTAATAAATTATAATCGAGTGTTTCCCCTCCAATATTGTTTGTAGAAGACATTTCAATATTTTTAACAAATTGTATAATAAAATTTAAAGAAAATTAAAAAATTAAAAAGAAACTATAGAGTGGAAGATAAACTAAACAAATAAATTATTTGATCAAATAAAAAAATAAAAAAAATAAATAAGAGATAAAAATATACTAATAGAAAAAAAAAACAAATTGAATAATAAAGTTTAATAAAATATAATCAAGTGTTTCCCCTCCAATATTATTTGCAGAAGACATTTCAATATTTCTAATATTGTATAATAAAGTTTAAAAAAATTAAACAATTAAAATGAACAATAAAATTAAAAAAATGAAAAAGACACTATAGAGTGGAAGACAAATTAAACAAATAAATATTTGATTAAATAAATAAATAAATAAATAAGAGATTAAAATATAATTAAAAAAATAAAAAAATTTAAAAAATTAAAATAAAAGGGAGAGGGGTACTAATTGTTCCAGGATGGTTCCACTTTTTCCTCTAATTTGGGTAGAATATGACATCCATTTTATAGCATTGTCTTATGTAGTGGTCTTTTGGTCAAACCATTTTTGGAAAAAAAGTTATAAAACAGACCAATACATGCAAATGGGAGACGTGTAGCCCACTTGTCGTTTGTTTGGATAGAAAATATAATAGTTGCAAATCAGTCCAAAACTATAAGGGAGGTATCTATATATTTCTAAACGTCAGGAAATCATTTGCAATAACCCAAAATCACGGGAAGTTAAGTGCTTTTTACCCTATATTTTAATAGATACAATAAAATAAGACCTCATTTTTACGTTTAACCTCAAGCCTCAAAATACATAAAAATCTCGTTATATAGAAAGTGATTGTTGTTTTTATTTATAAAGTGAAGGAAATTATTATTTTACTTTCATTCAATGGAATTGAATTTCAATAAAAAGCTATACAAATGAAGGGGAAAAAAGGAACTGTTGCAGAAGATGAGGTGAATTTGTAGGAATTTGTAACATCTCTAATCCGTTATTAAAACTTTTTCTATCGAATTTAAATTTAATAAATAAAAAGTGAGATTTAATTATTTCATCAGACATTATTAAGTTAAGAGTGAGTCAAATTTTTCACTAAATTAAAAATAAATCAAATCATTCATCAAATTTTTAATTGTCATATTTTTACTTTAATTTGATGAAATTTTAAAAAGTATAAGAATAAAAGATATTTTTCTCTTTTTGGGGGCCTCATACTCTCATCTCATCACGTACATTATACATCAATTACGGCTTCACTTCTTCTTTTTTTTTTTTCTCCTTATCTATAGTTTCTTATTATGTCGTCCAACTCTATGTTAACATTTCTGAATGTCTATTTGAATGTTTTCAAGCTAATTTATTTATTTTTTTGTTGCACAAGAGGTGTTTGACAAAATTACTAAATGAAGGTTTCTTCTTTTGGAGAAATTTAGCCAAAACCCTTCTATTGGATCATTTTTTAGTGAAAAAGACAACTCAATTTATTTTGCTTCATAAATCTCCTAAGGAGAAAACACATAATTGAGTAAGGACAAAGTAAAATATATATATATATATTTTCTTAGTCAATATTGTTAGAGTAATATGTTTTTGTGAACTAGAGTAACATGCTATTGTCAAACACAGTAATATGTTACTGTGAGACAGAGTAACATGTTACTGTTTCTATTTACATCAATTTCAACAGTAATAATTTTTTTTTTTTTTAAGAATTTCATAGTCAATATGGATATTATTTGATAGATCTTGATGTGAGAATTTTAAAAATACTAATTTTATTAAAAACCAACATTTACATCAAAAGTTATATTATTTTAAAGTTTGATATTTTGATAATAATAGTATGTGTTGGACTTTTCAAGAAAAACCTTTTGTGTTTGTCCTTAATGCATTAAATTTTTATTATGAGGGGGTTTTGACCAAATCCTCTTCTTTTTGTTCTCAACAGTCACTTTCTTTTTACTTCAGAAACTGTAAGTTCAGTTTTAATTTTCATAAACTCTGTTGCCTTTTTTCCTAATTTGATGCTAAATATAACCAATATTAATATAGGATTACCATTTTTTTTTTGGTTATTTTGTGTTTGCACTTTACATATGTGATTTTTGATTATTTCATGAGATTTTTATTTTTGTAATTGAAATGTATCTTCTTGGATTCTTGTTGAATTTTCTTAATAGTTGATTCTCATTTTACTAAGTGCACAAGAAGTTTGATGAGGAACAATGGATTCAACAAGTATAAGCTCTTAAAGTGTGGATAGCTCCTTGTCAATCAGCTCAAATTCCTGCAAAAAAAAAAAAAAAAAAAAAAAAAAAAAAAGAAAAAAGAAAAAAGAAAAAAGAAAAACAAAGAAACTGTTGAGCGATTTTTCATAAGAGTATTAAGATTTGACCAAATTTTAAAAAAATCAAGAGGCCCCAATTAATTTTAGCTTTTATAGCATTAGTAGCCTAAAAAATAAATATTCAGTTTAGTCTAACTAATTTAAGTTCAGAATCTAAATTAAAGGATATGTATAGATTATGTAATTTTGATTAGTAATTCTGCATCTAAAAATATGAGAAAAATAATATTTAATTGATACTTTATTGTAGCTGATTTAATTATTATTTGGTATTATAATTTTTGACTTTTATTTATTTATTTTATGGATTTTGTTAAATTATAAAGCAACAAAATCGTATGTTTATTTTTTTGAGTTTTTGTAATGATTTCTTCCGGTCTTAATCTATCAATGCAAGTGAATGAAATATATATTTTTAGTGATTTTATATTAAAGTATAATTTGTATAGGTATTAGCAAATAAAAAATTATAAGTACTTGTTATTTTACCAAAAAAGATAAAATAAAATCGTGTGATTTTGTATTAAAGGCCCCATTTCAAAAATTTGTGTAGCCCCACCATCGACTCAAGGCGGGCTCTAACCTTTAGCCAACAACCACATCCGACCACCCCTTTCACTTATTTTCAAAAATGGTACTGTAAATGTTACTGAACGGCACCTACCAATCCTTCTACATGAAACCGGTCCATGATGCCACTACCTATCACAGTTGCGCAGCCATAAGTTGAATTTTCAACATCAAGGCTTTGGTGAGGAGTCACACAAGAACAATTCAAATTCTAATATACATCCAGAAACAGTACACTGAAAATGACATTTTGCCATGCCTGATTGTTAAGACTATTGTAAGCTTGTGTTTATATTATTGATAAAGGGTAGCTTCTACCTTTCAACATGATTGACAACTTACCAATTAATTCTGCATTTCAAATGTTCTGTAGATATGCAAAGAATATTTTAAAAAAGGGTCAGTTGGATTAACAGTTGTTCTGTAGATATGTACAACATTTTAAAAAATAAATAGCTAGAATTAAAACATAATTGAAATATGGCTTCATTGTCATTCTTTCAAATATTTTGCAGATATACAATTAAAGAATATTAATAAAAGAAAAAAAGAAAGATACAACTTCAATCACATGAATCTTCAAACATTTTAACCAACTGTTTGTTTGTGCTTATTAAAATTCAGATTTATATATATATATATATATCTTTGTGTGTTAAATTTTACACAAGTTACGTCTTTGTAGTTTGTAAGGAAAAATGAACAAGAACCATCTCCAAACTTGGGATGTACTAATAGAACTCCGAAAATCCTCTTTTGACAAGTACGCTTTATATATTATATGTATTATATAGATCATTATATTACTTTCTATATATGTATATTTAACATTTGACGATCATGAATGAACATCTATATTTAGTGGATACATTATTTAGTACCTATACAAATTACAACAATAGTAAGAACTGTGAAATTAATATTTAATAACTATGATTTTACTCAGCTCAAACACTTAATTATTGGACTACATACTTTTTCAATCAATAGACTTTTGTATACAAAAGTGATGCAGATGGAGAAGAAGTTGCGGAGGATGAGGCAAGCTTGGAGGAATCTGTGTTGTAACAATGGCTTGAAGGCTGCACTTGGCTGTTATTAGCAACAGTAGCCATAGCTTAAGAAACCAATGGTGAAGTATTCATTGGAGGAGCAAAATACGTTGCCACAGGCATTTTTGTTGGGAGAATGGGCAATGGTGCTTCAAAATTAAGCATATGGATTGCTTGTTTAATTGAGGGTCGGAGATTGTGATCCGGATGAGTACACCAAAGCCCAACAATCATCAAGCATTCCATTTCTTCTTGAACAAAATTTGGGCATATCTTTGGATCCACCGCCGCTTCAAGAAGCCTACCGGTACCATAGAGGTCCCAAACCCACTCCACTATTCTTATCTGACTTTTTGGGACCTTCGGGTCAATGGGTTTTCTTCCACAAGTTATTTCCAATAACACAACTCCAAAACTATAAACATCTGATTCCTTACTTGCTTTGCCTGTCACGAGGCATTCTGGTGCAATGTAACCCATAGTCCTTGCCAACACTGTTGTTTGTCACTCTTTTCCGTGGTCAACAAGTCTAGCTAACCCGAAATCCCCAAGTTTAGCATTGAAATTTGAATCCAACAAGACATTGCTTGGTTTTACATCCCTGTGCACCACACATTGCTCCCATTCTTCGTGTAGATAAAGCAATGCCGAGGCCAAACCTTGAGCAATTTTGTACCTTATTGCCCATGTCAACAAGCTTTTTTCTTTGAAGAGATGGTAATCTAAGCTTCGATTTTCCATGAACTCATAAATAAGTAGGAGTTCTCTTTTGTTATCACACCAACCAACTAGCTGCAGCAAATTTCTATGCCTCAACCGACTAAGGATCTTCACTTCTGATGTGTACTCCTTTCTTCCCTGTTTTGATCCCTTTGGTATCCTCTTCACAGCAACATAGGAATTGGATTCCCTCAAAAAACCTCTATAAACCCCATCAAATCCTCCCTCTCCAAGCTTTTGTTCCTTCGCGAAGTTATTTGTTGCACAAAACAATTCACCATACGAAAACTTCTTCGGCCCAGTACCTGCCTCAAACTCATTGTCCATGGACATATCAAGGGCGAACTCCTCATCTTCTCCTTGTCCTATTCTTTTCTTCCACAAGACAAAGCCAAGAAATGCCAACCCACCAACCAAAACAATTGAGCCAACAGGCAATCCAGCCATGGTTGGTTGTAAGGAAAATCTTTGATGATTTTGGAGGTATATATGCTGTCAGACATGTAAATTAAATAGACTTATTCAATTACTTATCAATTAATTGTTCAAAAGTCTTGTGATTTGTTGAATTGTCTTTGGGTATTGTTTTCAATGATAATGTTACACTTATCATCTTTTTAACAATAAAGCTCTTTTTATCTTTGTTGATAAAAATAAAATAATAATCTTTTTATCATACAAAAATAACTTAAATAAATTAAAAAAAAACTAATTCTGTAAAAATTAAGAGAGATACTTTTAACTTTTAATTTCTAATTTCTTATTATTAAAACTTACAATAAGTTGAACCAAATAAATACCTTTGGAGCATCCATACTTCAAAACCCAATGTACGATGCTAGCAATCTCATATAGAAAAATAGTAATCCTTTAAATGAGTAAGGATTGAAGATGTTTTTCTTTAAAAATAAAAAATAAAAAATAAAAAAACCAATGGTGTCCCGTCCATTATCATTCTATTTCAGTTTGGATTCCTTTCACATTCAAAATTACTTTTTCTCTGTCTCTTCGACAACGGTCACTATGGCCACTTAGACCATCTTTAA
This sequence comes from Camellia granthamiana, assembly GCA_036172215.1. Classification (NCBI taxonomy): domain Eukaryota; kingdom Viridiplantae; phylum Streptophyta; class Magnoliopsida; order Ericales; family Theaceae; genus Camellia; species Camellia granthamiana. The sequence continues at coordinate 95,170 of JAXFYN010000120.1, forward strand.
CGATACTCCTTATGCTTTTCTCAAATTTAGCTAAAATATGTCTTTTTTATTTTGGAAAATGAATCACTTTTTCAACTATCATCTCCGTAATCCTCTTTATTTTTTCCTATGTATGTTTTAAATATTTTTTCTTTATTATCTTTTATCAAAAATATTTTTCCCTACTTTCTTCTCCCCCTTCCACCATTTGAAGAAAATATGAGAGATGAGAGAAAAAAAAAAATCTTTTAATTATAGAGAGTAATTAAACCATCCTCAACGTAGGGAGGTGAAAGTACAGTTCCTTTAATTGAAAGTTGAATAGGGAGGGTTTTTTTTTGTTTTTTTTTTAATTTTATCAAGAGTAAGTAGATTGTTGGAGATGAATTTTTTGTGTTCTGACTTTTAAAGTAGAGAAAAAATGGGAATAGGAAGCTATAGAAGATGCTCTAACAAACATAAAATTATTGCTTCAACAATAATACCACTGAAAACTCTTTCCCTTCAACAAGGAAACCACTGACTTCTCTCTTTTTGGGCCTCATACTCTTTTCTCATCAGGTACATCAATTAAAGGTTTTTTTTAGAGTATATATCCTACTAATATAAAAACTTACTGCTGGAATTGATAACTAACTTATAGTTGGCTCAAATACAGTAAAATATATTGTCCTAGAAATTTTTGAAATCAAATTCAAATTTGCTCACCATAATATTATTATTCATGTCTACAAAAGTGATGCAGATGAAAGGTAGCTGCCAGATTATGTTATTGTTGAATACAGTAGAAGACACATTGAAAACCTAAAACACCCAAGTCATCATGACCATCTTGAACCTTGAATGAAAGCAGACCCTCTACCTAAATTCATGTTCTCTTGTACCTAATGCACTCTTAGTTGCACGATCATACCTCAAGATTCATGTGTGTTAAAGATTCCCACCACATCATATAATCGGGAATTTGGAGTGTATTAGGCACAAAGGGAATAAGGATCGAGTACAGAGGACCCCTCTACTTATGAAAGTGGTGGTTATGTCTACGATGACAAAACTACTGGGGTTTGGAGTGTATTAGGCACAAGGGGAATAAGGATCGAGTACAGAGGATCCCTTAGCTTATGAAAGTAGTGGTTATGTCTACAACGACAAAACTACTAGGGTTGTAGTGTGCTTGAAGGAGATGGTATGGTAACTAGTGCTAGGGGATTCTATCCCAATCCTCTTAGGAGCCGAGTAAGTTGGCACATGCATTTTTGGTAGGAGGCTAGGCAATGGAACTTCCAAGTTAAGAACTTGAATTGCTTGCTTTATTGAAGGCTTGAGATTGTAATCTGGGTGAGCACACCAAAGCCCAACAATCATCAAGTATTCTATTCGTTCCTTGTTAAAATCTCCCAATTTCACATATGTTGCTCCAAGAAGGTTTCCTCTTCCATAGAGCTCCCAAACCCAGTCTACCAGCCTCTCATGACCGGCTCTAGCTATGAGGTCAATGGGCTTTCTTCCACAGGCAATTTCCAAAGAAACAACACCAAAACTGCAAACATCTTATTCTTTGCTAGCCTTGCCTGTCATGACACACTCAGGAGCCATGTAGCCCATTGTTCCGGCTAGGACTATGGTTTTTGACTCTTTTCCATGGTCAACGATCCTAGCTAGCCCGAAATCTCCAAGTTTTGCATTAAAATTTGAATCCAACATAATGTTGCTCGATTTATTATCTCTATGTAGCACGCACTGTTCCCATTCTTCGTGTAAGTATAACAATGCCACGACCAAACCTTTAGCAATATTGTACCTAGTTAGCCATGTCAATAAGGTATTGCCTTTGAAGGGATGAGAATCCAAGTTGCAATTGGGCATGAACTCGTACACAAGTAGTTCTTTTTCTTCCTGGCACCAACCGAGGAGTCACACTAAATTTCTATGCCTCAGCTGGTTGATGATCTTCACTTCTAACGCATACTCTTTAATCCCTTGTTCAGTTTGACACCCTCTTGATAGCAACATAAGCATTTAAGTCTCTCAAGAAACCTCTATAAACGCCGCCAAATCCACCTTGTCCGAGCTTCTCTCCCTCCAAAAGTTTCTTGTTGCAATGGCCAATTCTTTGTATGAAAACTTCTTAGGTCCTGTTTTGCCTTCAAACTCATACAAAACATTGAAATCATGATCATCTTTCGTTTTAACCTTGTTTTGTTTCCACTTCTTGAAGCTAAACCAAAGCAAGCCCAACCCACAAATTAGAACACAAACATCTACAATAGATCTAGCTAGTACCACTCTTTTGTTTGTTTTGTTTCTATCCTGGTTGGCAAACGTTGGCTTCAAACCAGTTGGATTCAACAAATTTGGAGCGATTTGTGTATTACAAGTAAAATTCCAAGAGTGAACAGCATGTATCTCAGCTAACACTCCTGTCGCTACAGTGAAGCCGAAAGTAACCCACTATGGCAAATACTTGCTTAGATCAACTATATGATAAAGCTCTTGCAGGATTGTGGTGTTTTCATCACGATAACCGGTGAATGCAACACTCAAAATTTTTCGAACTAGAATTGTAACTAATCCAGGCCTCATTCATTTTCCCAGAGGGGATTCAACTCAACCATGTCACATTTTTTACAGATTTAATGAGTTGATGTCGATACCTACATGATCTGAGGGTGGATCATATTCCGGGTTGTGATATGTGTCGAACTCCACTGCCACAAATGGATTGGACGATGAGTTGAACGCTGGGTTGAATACTTGTTCATGGCTAACAAGGCCTACACCGCTGCCTTCTTGAAATGGAATTGGAAAACCAACCAATACGAGGAAAAATGTTATTCCATCAGCATATGAGGAGGTTTTATTTTGTGAATCAATGACAAAGGAGAAATGGGTATTAAAGTCTGCAAGTGCTCCTCCTGAGGCTTTGTCCCAAAGCTGCATCGGTTTGAAGTACCTGGCTCGGCCTGAACTACTTGTCATGGTTTTGTCATTTTGGTTTAAGGTTGGTTGGATGACTTTGTTGGAAGCTGAAGCATCTCCATCATATTCTATGTCGTGAATATTCGGATTGAAGCTAGTGAAACTGAAAGAGAGCTAAGCAGCATCACAATAAGGGACTAGTAGTAGAAAGAAGATGATGAAGAAGAATATAGTCATTGAAGGAGAGCAATGGAGCTTCTAATTTTGATCAAAATAATGTGTCCTACTGTTTATGGGACTAGCTAGTACTCATGTTGGTAGTAATACTAAGTAAGGATTACTTTTCAAAAGATTAGAACAACAATAAATTTTAAATTTTGGTAAAAGTCTTGTGATTGATCCAATATTGACATTACCAATCAAACAAGATGTTTCTTCCCCATTAAAAAATGAAAGGTTACATGAGACACAAAGGACTAGAGCTAGACTTTTACCCCTCACATGAGACACAAACGGCTGGAGCTAGACTTTTCTGTTGTGAGTTGGAAAAAATATTGAGACTGAAATTGGCGTATAAAATTCAACAGTAAATGATTTTGATTTTTAAATTGAAGTCTTAAAAAGAAGGAAACTTCTATAATACAAATCTCAAAATGGGATGTATATCATATGCCCAATTATGACGTTGATAGGATGTTTGCGTTTTTTGTTATGATTTATTGTGGTGTTAATTATGATGTAATTATGACTCATTATGATATTAGTTATGACATGTAATTATTATAATCCTTTTTTCGATAAAAAATAATCAAAAATCACAAACGCCATAACGAAAGCATATGATACACACTATTGTAGGTATGTATTATAGTATTTCCCATCAACTTATTCATGTATAAAAAAGTGACGCAGAATCTCCCTCATAGGTTTTTGTATATATCGGTGTATGTATAAAATAAAATCAATAGAAAAAATATTGAAGCAATTGAAAAAAAAAAATACAAGAAAATATTTTCTAGTAAAATATATTTAAAATAGAGAGGGGTTGTTGGAGTGTATAATAAAAAAATGACAAGTTAAAATAATGAAGTAAAATTTTAAATAACAATTTTGACTAGCATTGTTATTTAACAATTTTAGATAACAATAATACCACAGAAAACTTTCTCTTCAACAAGAAAACCATTGAGGCTTCGTTTGGAAAATGAATTGGCTTTTTAGTTTTTTTGGCTATTTTAGCCTGGAGCTAAAAAGCTTGGTTTGACTTTTTTTTGACTTTTTTGTGAGAGAAAGAATGTAATGATTATGGGGTAGATGCAATGTTTTGTGTTATTAGGCTAAAAAGCCTATTTTCTTTTTTTTTTTGTGTGGCTATTTTAACCCCCAAAAAAAGCCCCAAATCCATCTTCCCAAACGAAGCCTGAGTATTTCTCAACTCGTCAGGTACATCAATTACAGCTTCATTTTTGTAGTATTTATGATCTATAGTTTCTTATGTCGTCCTGCTCTATATTGAGATTTGTCACTCAAAACCTATTTAAATGTTTTGAAACTAATTCCTTTTTGTTGCACAACAGGTGTTTGACAAAATTACTAAATGAAGGTTTCTTTGTTCTCAGCAATCACTTTTCCTTTTACTCCGAAAACTGTAAGTTCAGTTCTAACTTCCATAAACTCTATGGCTTTTTTTTCCCTATTTAATGGTGATTATGGCCTTAATTTAATTAATGTTTACCCATTTTTGGTTATGTGGTGCTTGCACTTTACATAGTTACATGCAATGTGAATGTGATGTGATTTGATTATTACATTAGATGCTTATTTTGTTAATTTAAATGTATCTTCTTGGATTACTAAAGTGGGGATAGCTCTTGTTAATCAGCCAAAATTCCTGACAAAAACAACATAGTGAACTTTTATAACAATATTAGGATAGTATAGTTACACACTTCAGGCACGATATTGTATGTACGGTTCGTTTGAAGCAGGCGCAACCAGACGAACAGGACAGGTATTGTATTCCCCGCGTGAGACGTAGCGAGAATTAAATAACTCTCTTACATCTTTTCTGCATGCAATGTAGTTAGATCTGTATCCGCCTGCTTACACTGTTGCATTTATTTATTTGCTTCGTTACAGCTCTTTTTGCATGATCATAAGTTATGTTCAGCATCGTGCATGTTCCTTGCATCTTGCCCTTGCCTACGGGCACATACTTTTGCTATCTTGTATGCTGTGTCTAAGTCTTTGGCCTTGTCAAAAATGGGTCGTCTCTAGGTTTTGACATTCACTCCCGTCATTGTTATGACTTTCGAGTTCTGTCAAAGAGGGGCAACTGTAGACACCCCATTTTTGACCGTCCTCAAGACTTGGGCGTCACCATTTGAACACTCGGTGATCATCCATGTTCGTGTTTGTTTTGAGTTCTCGGAGGTCTCGGCCGCGCGCCTTGCCTCAAGACCTCTCAACTTGACTGTTTTGTGCTTGGTTGTGGGCCAAGCATTTGTGTTTCTATTTTGAGGGCTGAGGGTGGCTTGTTTGCTATTTCCTCAACCCACTGGCCATGGCATGATGCCACTGGCCATGTATTATTTATATCGGCCGAATGTTTGGCTGACCGACACCATTTTCTGGTTGGCCGGCCTTTGTTTTGGTCGATCGACCCCTTTTCTGGCCGAGACCTTTTCTTTGCCTTTTTCAGGCTTTGTGCATGCCAGCTGTGCCAGCTGGTAAGCACAGAACCTGCCCTCCATACACGTGTATGGAGGGATTTCATCCTTTACTTAGCTTCCTTTGGAAGCTTTGGATTGCATCTCCTATAAGAGGAGGGCCTCTCCTCACTTTCCAGGGGTTGAAGAACTCTGAGATACAACTTATATATCCATATATCTCTATATCTCCCTCTCTCTACATAGTTGTGTGTGTAATAGTGTTCTAAAGGGGTTTTTGTTCTTAATTTTGCACTAAGACACCTAGTGTTACACTATACTCCGGTTACTAAGGTGTTGAGGAGTTGGTTTCAGAGTTTTTAAGTTGGTTTTGATCAGAAGGAGGAACTGAAGTTGGTGTTCTTGAAGTGTTCTTCAAGGGTGAGCACTATTACTTTATATTCCCCATTCTTGCATGGGCTTTTAGCTTATCTTGTGTACTTTTTTAAGATTAGTGTTCTACTGATAAAAGTTCTGATTTTTCATGCTTAAGATGTTTCATTAAGGTCACTTTTGTGTTGGGGGTCATCCACCTCCCTCTTAGGCCTTGTTTGGCCTCTTTTTATGCCTTCTTCTTTGAGCTTTGTAACCCTTTTGTCTTGGCCTTCTCACCACTGAAATCCAGAGGATTTTCAGTGGTAAAGAAGTGGTTTTGAGGTCTTGTATAGGGGAGGGACACCCCTCTCCCTTTGTGTCTTATATGCTTGCATTATTGGCTTGTAAAGGTAGCATGTTGGCTTAATGCGTTTTGGCTTCATTTCAGTAGATATTTGATGTCATTTGGTCATATTATACCTCTATTTTTGGTTGATTTAGTGGTTTCTTGCATGCATCATATGCTTGTCTTTTAATGCCATTATTTGCCTTAATATGTATCATGCATTTAGACTACCATGCTAGCATGTTTCAACTTAACTTTGAGAAGTTTTCAACCTTGTTTCACCATGTTTAAGCTCTGTTGGGTGTTGATTCAGCCATATTTGCCATGTTTTGTATGGCCACCATGTATCTTAGCTTGTTAGCCTTGAGTGTATGAGTCATGAGCATGCTTTATTTGCGTTATTTTAGTGGTTTGGAATCACTTATCATGAAATTTCAGTCCATGTTCCATGCTTGTATGCTTGCATTTACCATCCTTTCAATGCCTTGAAGAGTTGTCCTTTTGTGCCTTAAAATAGAGCATTGTGCATGCCTCTTTGATTAAGTCCTTGGGCTGCCATATCAGTGGGTTTTGGGGCTCCTTTTGGCATATTATAGCTTTATTTTTCTTTGAATAATCCATGCCATGTGTGGTTGAGGTAGTTGTAGTGGAGTGCCCTCTTTGTGGCCTTGAACGCCCTTTGTTTTGCGCCCTTTTTCTGAGCATGTTTTCGACCTTGTTCCATGCATGTTTTAGCCTTGTTTTGGTCTGCCCCGAGACTATTTTAAGTCATCTTGGCTCTTTGGGGCTTGGTTGATATGGCCATGGTTCGAACCCCTTTGTTAGCCTTGAGTTTTGGGCTTTGTGGCATGCCTTACTTGCATGGCTTGGTTGATTTGGCATCATCCTTTACACATTTTCAGAGCTTGTCATGCTTGTGGTTTGTCCATATTTGTCTCTTCTTAATACGCTTGAGAGTCGACTCTTTTCATGCCTTAGCATTGGACCTTCACATGTGCACGTTTGGGTGTGTTTTGTCCATCATTTATTGGCACTTTGGCCACTGTTTTGGACACGGCTGAGGCCTATCCATCCTTAGTGTAAGTCCATGGATCATGCGTTTGTGTATTGTTGTAGGCTTACCGCATTGCATGTTGTTGCATCCTTGTGGTTAGCGTTATTGTTGCATGTTTGCCACTTTATATACTTGCATACCTAGGTTGCATTGTAGCATTGCATGCTTATTGTATTACCATGTTGCTTGTATGTTAAGTTGCATTGTTCCTGTTGCATTGCATTAGTTACATGCTTTGCATTATAGATGGCACACATACATCGCATTATGTTTGGTTTGGGGTGTCAAACCAAACATGAGGAATGAGGGACGTTCGTACTTAAAGTGACGAAACGTATCTCAATCCTCGGTCGCCGATACTCTTGACCCAACGTGATGGAGTGTGTAGCTTTCATTTGTGTGTTGCATTCATTCCATATCGATATGCACCTTTGACACCTTTGGCCATCATGCATCCAAATGTGTGGTTGGTGGCCCGAGGGTCGAGGGCCACACTCCCTCGAGTCCGCAGCATGATAGGGAGCGTGGTCGTGCATACATTTGACTTGTAAATTCCATGCCATGCACTGTCTGTCCTCTGTTGCAGCAAAACCAGTGTTCTGCAGGAAGAAATGGCCGGTCGGCCAACTTAAGTGCCGGCCGACTACAAAAATCAAGTTGGTGATCCCATTTTTGGTCGATGACCATATTCCCATGGCCGATGGTGTTTTCTCTTGGCCGGTGGCATCCCAAAGTGCTCAGGGAGTGGTTCAGAAGCAACCTTAAGATTTTCACAATTCTCAGAGGTGCAGAACAGTGCAAACAGAGGCAACAGTTGGCATGGCAACGGGTTTCCGAGTGCGGCAAATCGAGCATGCATCATCCAATCATTTCGTGGCGGAGCTGTGGTGGCCTTTCGAATTTCATACTTAGTTTATTTTTGTAATTAATTTGTTAATTAATTAAGGGTCTGTAATAATTAATTAACTAGAATAGTTAATTATTTATTTGGTTTGTATTATTCTTTCGGACCCTCCATCGAGAGGGCGAATTTGTAATAAGACTGCGTTCGTGCGTGTGTGAATGTCTTCCAACCCCACGTCTTTCTCTCTTTACTTACCTGCTTTTTATGGTTAGTTTTAGGTCATGTTTCGATTAGCATACCTCATGTTAGCATGTTTGCATACATTCATTCGTATTGCACGCACCGGGCTCGGCGTATCATACTAACTGCATCGTATTTCAATTCCAAGTTGAATACGTGTATCGATTGTTGCATCTCATATGCCATCTTAGAATAGCCAAGCCTATTGTAGTTGCATTTTTGCATGTGCTGCATTAGGCATCTCAGCATAGCTAGGATTCATGCATGTTTTTCTAATTAGCTTCTTTCTTTGGCTCGGAGTACTCGGTAAGTGTTTATGCTTTAGCATCCTTGCATGTGTGTGAGTGACTACCATAATAGCATGCTTACCATGAGGCTATTTGCTTATGTGATATAAATTGCCTGAATGCCTGTGGGTGAATGTTGGATTATTTAAATTGGAACGATTCATCAAACGCGAGTTTTAAGCCCACTTGAGGTGGCAAAATCATCTTGTGTTCTAAGCCCACTTGAGGGTGGCAAAATCCACGTCTTAGCCTACTTACGAGTAGCACCATCAAACTATTTTCAAATAAGCAAACATGAAATGTTTTGTTCCAATTTAGGCGATCCAGTCTATACTTGTATGCTGTGCGCATCACATAGTAATTCTAGACTAATAACCGGATTAAGAGCATATAATGTTTTCAAAACTCGATATCATGGTTAGTAGAGGCCGATCTTTGATCGGGCGAGCGGGGGTGCTCATGAAGTGACCTTCCCCAATCGTACCCAAGTTCCCGAGCCGAGGCAACTTTGGTGATGACGGACACGTGGCCTTAGGCACGAGTCAGGGTTTCCTAAATTCTCCCAAAATAAAATATTTAGGTGGCGACTCTGCATCTGGCAAAGCAGTCCATGTTTGGCACTTCTTTCTAAAAATCTGTTTTTCAAAACGATTTGCCAGATTTGGACTCTTTGGTGATTTATCGGTCTCGCATTGCACTTTGGGGGATTAGATTCAGAACCGTGACATTTGAGTCCTGAACTGTAGTAAGCCCCAATGAACAAAACGGGATTCCCTTCCGGGACGTTCGAGGATGTCTACACCTACTTTCTTACATTTTCGTCCCAATTTTTACTATACGAATATATATATAGTATTATATAACTCTCGTGTGCTTATCATGTAGGACAAAGTGTATTGATGAAAAATATGAATGATTTTCCTCTATTATCCTCATTTTGTAGTCACATTTTTGTCACATGATTGAATTTTGTTACAAATTTAAAAATGAAGTAACAGAAGAGGAACATTGACACTTGTGTAGGGATCAAAGTGGGATTTAAGTGAAAATGTAGTGAACTGATTGTCACGATTTTATGTGTAGGGACCAAAATAAAATTTGACCAGAAGTACAGGAGATTGACTGTCATAATTTTAGATATAAAGGCTAAGGTGAGATTTTTTCATAATTTTGGGCTTGGGCAGGGCTAAACATTTTTTTTAAATTTATTTTCTTTTTACTAAAATTTTATTATTTTCCACTAAAAATGGCACTGGGCCTCAGGCGGGCTGGTCGAGCAGGACTTTGAGTGGGCCTTGAGCCGAGCCGATGGATCGACCTAGGTGGGCCGAGCCCATAGGTTAGGTCAGGTTTAAAAATGATGGCCTAGGCCTAGAGTTCTGGATTGGGCTCGGGCCCGAATCAGACCCACTCCGGACTGCGGGTTTCGAACCACCCATGAGTTGCGGGCCATTTTTATATCCGTAGAAGCAAACAGTCAAAACACAAGAAGAATTTTAAGTCATATATATCTAGAATTAAGGCTGAAATGTAATGGTCAATTCTAAATGGAAAGTGATTTATAAATATAAAATTCATATGAAAAAATATATTTAGGATAATGTGTCAATTGGTATTTGTGAAATAATGTGGTGGTGAGTGTTTTCATTAGAAAAAATGAAAGGATAATAGATAATTGAGTGTTGTTATTAGCACCTCATCAATTATTTTGGACTTTTTATTTTTTAGTTTTTTTATTACAATAATAGCCTCAAATGAAATTACTAAAAAGGACATCAATAATTTTGGGACACTCCATCTCACAATGAAGTCCACACACTCACTACATAATGTGTTAAGGCTTATGAGAGCACCCACCTCCATCGCCACCCATCCATCTTTTCCAAATCCCACCTTCAAAGCCTATGCACCCTCAAAACCTTGAAAACTCTTTGGTACCATTATTCCAGCGGCAATGGTGGCAATCATTTGATTACATACACTTCTTCGACAATAACAATGAGTGAAAGTTTTTCCAGTAATCACAACTCCATGAGACGAGAGGAGTACAACAATAAAAATTCAGAAGAGGTTCATAACTTTGATAGTGTTCTTAACTTAGAGAATATTGGCCTTGTAAGGGTAAGTTTCTTGAAAAAAATGGCAAAAATAATAAAAACTGTTCGTCATTTTTTTGGGACTAAACTCCCAAACATATGACCGAAATTCGGAAACATAAGCGCGAACATTATTTATTTGTTCGAGAAAAGGTAACTAGATATTTTTTATTTGTTGGGAATAGATAACCAAAGCAGCAGCAACAGAAACAGACAAACAAAGAAAGTCGAACCACTCTTGGGTGGTCAACTGGCCGGTTGATCGGGGGGTGTAGACACCCCATTTTTGACGGCCCTTACGATTTGGACACCATTGCATGCACACCCGATGATGAGTTTATATGCTTTTCAAGTGCTCGAAATTCTCAGCAGGATGCCACAGCTTTGAGCCCTTCAAACCCTACACTCTTGTTGCCTCATTCTTGGACCAAGCCTTGGTTCTTCAAGCCTGCAGCTTCTGGTGGCTTGCCGGCCACCTTTTTGGGTTGTCGGCCATCACTTTTGAATTGTCGGCCACCAATGTTGGCCGGCCGACCATCAGTTTCTTTTGCAGATATTTTGTGACAGCTGTGCCAGCTGTTTGCACAGATGCATGCATCTGCCCCCACGTGTAGGGCTGGATATTCTTGAGGGGAATTCATGTTTTCTATATATAGGAGGCCTTCCTCTTATGTTTTAAGGTTTGGAAACATTTTAGATTAAAATATTTCCTCTCTCTCTACAATTCTCTCTCTCTCTCTCTAGTAAATTCCTACACTCTTGCCTACAAATCTTCAACCTTTGCCTATAAACCCTTAACCAAACCTTCTCATATTTGAGCTGAGGTATCCCTGAGCCTTGTTGGAGCTCTAGAGGGTGTGTTTGCTGGTTTTGTTGCTTGGAATTAGTTTTCCTCTTCAAAGGTATAAGGCTTTGTCTATTAGCTTGCTTTCTCTACTCTTTTTCTTGCAATTTTCCAATTGTTTTTGGGCTATAAAACTTTTGTATTTTTGGGCTGAAACTTGGGTTTTAAGGCCATTGAAGGTTGAGGGGTGTTCCACCTTTCTTTGTACCTTGCTTTGGAGGCCTTTTCCCTTGTGTTTCCCACCCTTTTAACATCTTTTTTTGAGCTTTTAAACACTGATTTTCAGTAGCCAAAATCGTGTTTTGAAGTCCAAATTTGGAGGGTTTAGCCTCCCCTCCTTGTGTCTTGCTTACTAGCCTAGTTTGTGCTTTGTTTTAGTATATTAATCTAGCCTTTTTGGTCTTAATTCCAGCATGTTTTGGGACTTTATTAGACCTATTTTAGTATTGTTTTGGGTTGTTGGTTGCATTTGAGCTTTGTTTTGCATGTTTGTAGTGTAATAGTCCTCATGAGTTTGGTGTTCTAGGCCTTAGACACCACCTCCTTTGAGTTGATTGCATTAATTTATGGTTTTCCATACTTGTAATCACACTTAATCATCTCTGCAACCTCCCTCCTTTCTTGGCTTTTACTTTGCTTTGAAAGTGGTTCAAACAACTTGTTTGTTTAAGCATGAGATTGAGATGTCATGCTTAATGGTTTAATCTCTTAGGGGGTTCATTACCAATAGTATGATGTCTCTTTCATGCCTAAGACAACTCTGGGTTTGAGCCCTCTTTCCATTAGAGGACTTAAATTCACCCTTTGGACTCAATTGAACTAAAGAATGGTTGGTAAATTAAAATGGAGTAATAAAATTGAGGCTAAAAGTGAGCAAGATAATAATTTGGTTATGTTCAATCGGACGTTAATTGAACACATGGAAGCTTGAGGCATTTCATACTCATTTGTGATGAAATAGTTCAAGTTTCCAAGGTCACTACTTCCCTTGATCTTCCATGATAGGGAGGTGGTTTTGAGAGTCTTATTTTATTGCATTTATTGAAATTGCACACATTGGTTTATGAACCATCATGCATTGAAATTGTTTGAGTTGGTGGTTTGTGGACTAAGTCTTGTCTCTCATTTGATTTGATCATGAAAAAGAGAGATGAATTGTGCAAACAAACCCTTGAAAATACCTTGTGCATGCTCTGTTTGCTCTCTGTCGCAGCAAGGTAAACTGGACAGCAGTGGCCAAGCGGCCACCAATGCAAAATTCAACAGTGTGTTTGTGAAACCAAGCAGAGTTATTCTAGAAGTGGGCAACAGTGTATGTATTCTTTGTGCAACAGAAGCTCTCCGGAAGCAAAACAGTGGCCTTTTTGGGTGGAAACCGAGCATGTGCATGAACATCCCTCGCTTCCCGAGGCGGAGTAGTAAGCTTAGCGCTTAATTGTTTAGCTTACTTACTTCTTTTAATTGCACTTGTGTTGTAATTATATAATTAGTTAAAGTAGTTAACTAGTTGTGATGTTGTAATCATTAGTTAATTAGAATATTTAATTCAATTCATTTTGTTGTAATAATTAGTTAAGCAGTTTAGCTAATTTTATTTTGTTTTGTTTTGTAATAATTAGCTTAGCTTTAATTAGTTAGTTAATTAGCTTAGTTCATTCGGACTCTCCTTTGTGAGAGCGCAATATTGTAATAAAGTGTATGTCTTCCAACCTCACGTCTTTCTCCCTTTTATTTACTAGCTTGTGATGGTTAGTTTAGGGACATCACGTTTTGTTTAGCATACTTCATGTTTGCATCCATTTGTATTGCATACACCGAGGCTCGACGCGTCATTTTAACTGCATTGTTAGTTTAATACTTCTTTGAATACGTGTTTAGACTGCATGCTATTTCATTGATTCCTATGCCATATTAGTAGCCGAGCCTATTAGTTGCATTCTTTGTATGTGTTGCATTAGTCATATCGCATAGTTAGGAATCATGCATTTTTCTAACTCATTTCTCTTTTTGGCTTGGAGTACTAGGTGAGCCTTTACTAGCTTTAGCATATCGCATGGGTGTGATTGCTGCTGTATCTAGCATGCTCATCATAAGGCTAAGTGCTTAAGTGCTATAATTGCTTGAATGCTTGTGGATGAAGGCTTGTTGCTTGAATTGAAATAATTTGGGTAATGTTCATATGGGATCACTTTTTCAAGTGGTACATATTTCGAAACAATTTTCAAAACAAACATGACTCGAAGTGTTCCAATTTTTGCAATTTAGTCTATACTTGTGTGTGTGCATCACATAGTAATGCTAGCCTAATAAACCGGAACAAGAGAATATAATGTACATAAGATTCATATCATGATTAGTAGAGGCCGATCTTTGATCGGGCGAGTGGGGGTGCTCAAATTCATTCATGACCTTCCCCTCTCGTACCTAAGTTCCCAAACCGAGACAATCTTGGTGATGATGGACATGTGGCCTTTGGCACGAGTCATGGGTTTCCTAAATTTCTCAAAAATAAAATATTTAGGTGGCGACTCTGTATCTGGCAAAGCTGTCCATTTTTGACAATTTGATTCAAAATTAATTTTCCAAATGATTTGCCGGAGTTGGACTCTTTGGTGTTTATCAATTTCACATTGTACTTGTGAGATTAGATTCAGAACCACGGAAGTCCGAACTGTAGGGCTTATTTCACCTTTCAAAAGGGGGTGCGAAAAAAGTCGAGCTATAGGGGGTCTACCAGTGGGTGAAATCCTGCCCAATTTTGCTCACACAGAGAGCATACAAGTATAGTGAGGCCATGGATGAATGTCAGAAAATCAATCAGAGAAGCATGAAAGTGGATTGTGTTGTGTTTGTGAAAAGAGGTAATAGAAAAAAAAAAAATAAACAGATTGATAAATCTCGTAATGAAGCAGAGAAAAAACTTCTTAATCACTACAAATTTTTTTCATTGGTTTTGGGAGGTTCCACCGTCGTGGGTTTTGTTAGGGTTTTGGGAGAGAGGCTTTTTGGGGTGTGGAGGGTGTGCATTTGAATGGATGAAATCTTTTTACAAAAATAATTTTGGTATTATTTGGGGAGAGAAAAGAGATTTTAAGAGTTTTACAATTTATAAGTGCGGGTTCAAAATAATTGATGGAATGCTAATAACAGCACTCTAAATAGCCACCTCATTTTGTATAGAAATTTTATATAAAAATTAGGATTAATTACACTAAAACCTAATCTACTATTAGGGAATATCACTCTATCTCCCTCATCTGCCAACTCGTACATATTAACCACTTCAACTATGAAAATCATACAAATATACCCCTTTTAAAAATGTTCTAGAGGGGTATGTAAAGAGTAAAAGTGATACATTTTTATAATTGAGGGAGTTAATAAAGTGTATAAATTTATAGATAAAGCGTGTAAAGTGATATTTGATAATATTGAAAATATCTTGGGTAAATAATTTAAAAAATTATGTAATAAATAATAATTTTATTTGCATCGCATTTTATTTATTTATTTTTGGTGAATTCAAATATAAAAATTGATATTTTGATAAAATAATTATTTTATTTTATTTTAGTTTAGTGAACCATGCGCTATTTATTTAATTATATAAGATTTTGAGATAGTTGTATTTTCTTGGTCTCTATCTTTCCAATTTTTGGTGGCCGTCATCTCTTTGAATCATTGTGGTCCAATATATCCCCAAATCTGAGCCTTCGTTTGGTAATGATTTTTTTAGTTAATTTTTTTACTTTTTTAATTTTTTTAGCTTGGGACTTTTTTGTTCGTTTGGTATTCTTGATTGGCTTTTTAACTTTGGAGTAATGGATTTTTTTTGGTCCTTTTGTGATTTTAACTTTTTGTGATTTTTTGACTTCTTTTTGTCCTTTTGTGATTATTTAGCCCAACTCAAAAACCAAACAACCCCGCCCTGCTTTTGGCATGTTCCTCCACTTATATTCCAAGACTTTTTGTTCACCCATTTTCTATGAGTTTTTTTCTTCATGTAATGTTTGTATCTATCCAGAAATCCAACTCTGCTTTTGGGACTGATTTGGATTGTTATTTTGGCATGTTCCTTCACTTGTATTCTAAGACTTTGTTCACCTATTTTTTATGATTTTTTTTAGAGTTAATTACCTAAAAATCCTATTTAGAAATGTTATGGTAGGTCAGGTCCTATTTAAGAATTTTTGAACCAACAAGTCCTATTTAGTAAAACTGAGAATATTATTAGTTTTTTTTTTAAAATTTTAAAATTAAGAACATTATCAATTTTGCATAATAATATTCCTATTTAGGAATGTTATGGTAGCTTAGGTCCTATTTAGGAGTTTTTGAACCAATAAGTCCTATTTAATAAAATTGAGAATATTATCATTTTTTTCAATTTTTAAAATTAAGAACATTATCAATTTTACATAATAATATTCCATATAATTTTTTTACTAATTGATAAAAAAACAAAGCATGAGATTAAACTTTTTTACCTTTTTATTTATTGGTTTAATTCATCTATCTAATAAAACCGAGAACATCATCAGTTTTTTCCAGTTTTAAAATTGAGAATATTATCAAATTTTTTTTAAAGTTTTTTTTCCCCTCTAATTTTTCACATTAATGTTCCAACATCATGCTCTTTTATATACATAAAATTTTCAATTTTGCAAAAAAAATAATTCATTTTTTCAATTTGTACGCAAGTATTGGTGATTGGTTCAGTGATTTATCTGTGTCGGTACCATTCGTCGGCGACTTCTACGGCCTTGGATTCTTCAGATTGGTTTTGCAAAACGTCATTAGCAGAGAGGGTGGGAATGAATGTAGCGAAGGAGAAAAAAATGACGACGATACAAGTGAGCTTGATAAAAATTTACTAGGACTTGAAAGTTTAAAAAGTTTTAGTTAGGACTTAATGGAGTATAAGTTCATAAATTAGGACTTGTATGTAAATGTCCCTTTTTTTTAATGATTGAAAAAATTTGTTTTACTCCATAAATTATAACTCAAAAATCAATTTAATATCTGTTCTTCTAATATTATTAATTTTATATTTAAATTATTCAATTTTACATTAATTTTACATACCATAATTAAATAGAAGTTGTTGATGTGACACACAAATTTCATTTTTAATTGATATTTTAGAAATAATTTGGGACGAAAAATGATATTTTAAATGAAGTTTGGATGTTACGTCATCAATTTCTGTTTGATTAACGGAAGTTAACGGCAGAGGTAAAATTGATCTAAACTCGAATATTTTAAATATAAAATTAATAATATTAAAAGAATATAAGTTAAATTAATTTTTAAGTGATAATTTAAAAGGTAAAATGATATTTTCTCGTAATGATATGTATTTCACAAGGCTGTAGATGACATCAATTAATGAGAGTTCAAATATCATACGGTGGGTAGCAAGTAGACTACAAAATTAGATAAATAAGTTGTTCACTTGTTTCATTTACATTTAACTAAGATGGTATTAACTTGGAATAATGCTATATGCCCCAATTGATATATTAATTAGTGTAACGAATGATGTGACATAATTTTAGGAGCGATTACCATTTGTTAAGCTTCTAATTTTGATCAAAACAATAATGTGGTCTACAATTTATGACACTAATGTTTCGCTTATTTGGGTGAAAATGTAAATGACACTTATCAGTGCTTTAATAGATTAATGTTATTTTAGTCATCAAAATTATGAACGAAATCAAAATTTTATCATCGAAAGAGTATATATACAAGAACGCATGTACATATACAATAAGATATGTAAGTTATATTTATACACACCAAAAAAAAAAAAAAAATTAGGATTAATTACAAAAAAATAAAATAAAATTCCAAGATTTCACATATTTTTTACTTTAAATCTCAGTATTTTTCACTTTAAATTCCAAAATGGTTCTCCTTTACCTTATATAAACAGAGATGGACAGAGAGGAGGATACATGAAAACATGGATGAAATTCCAAAATATAATTTATCAAAATTAAAATACTAGAGTTTAAAATAAAAGGCATGTGAAACTTAAAAAAAACTAAATAAATTGTAATTAACCCTATTTTATTTTATTAATCAATGACATTAAATGAGATAGTATCACTGTTGTTGTACCTATTTATAAAGTTTCTAATTTTGATCAAAATAATATTGTGGCTAAAAACTAAGGAATACTTTTCAAAAGGCTAGGATTAGAACATTCATTTATTTTATTTTTTTAGATTGATAGAACATTCATTTATTTGAAAATCAAAAACTCTTTTTATGTGACCCAATTTCCAATATTGACTTGACAAATCCAACAACACGTTTCTTCCGCGTTGAAAACGAATGGTATCAAACACGCGAGTGGAGAGTGGAGACTACTGAAGCTAGACTATGCCAAACAAGAACACAAAATGACATTGTTGTTAACACCTAATTTAAGTTGCCGTTTGGCATATGAGTTTTTTAATTTTTTAATTATTTTAGTTCGGACTAAAAATTTCTTTTTAGGTGATATGTTTTTATTTTTTTAATTTTTGTGAGAGAAAAAATAAAATAATTATAGTTTAGTTGTCATATTTTGTCTTATTAACTTTTTCACTTATTTATTTATTTATTTTTTTGTGACTAATTTAACTCCAATCCCAAATGCCAAATGAAGCCTTACAAGTAAAAAATACACATGCGACAATCAGATGGCTCGAATGGGTGTTGGTCGGATGTTCGCCCGGATGACCAGCTGGACGTCTGCCCAGACGATTGGGTGAAAACTTGTCTACCGCGGTTGTCACATTTGTCGACTGTGACTGTCTGCCTTCTTGGCAGACGATCGACCGGACGTCTGCCCGGGACGACCGGCAAGATGAATTTCGAGTCATTCGAGCTAACCTCCTTTTCGGGCTACCAAGCATTGCTCTATCTTCAATATGTGTAAGTGGTATACACTTGTGGGAGATTTCTTTTTGGTGAAAGTTACCAATTGTTTTTTTTTTACTTAATTTAATGGTTAATTACACTTTTAACCTTTGTAATTTGACTTAAATATCATTTTAGTCCTTATAATTTCAATTTTAATAATTTGGTTCCTACAATTTAAATTTAGTTTCAATTTAGTCATTTTATCTTATTTTTTGCTAATTTTGTCTATATAAAAAATTGACAAATATCTCAAAATTGTTAATTTTAGCCTCAAATTTAGATAGAAATCCCAAAATTGTTAATTTTAACCTCTAATTTAGATGGAAGGACAAAATTAAAACTAAACTTGAAATGTAGAGACCAAATTGTTCAAATTGAAATTACAAGGATTAAAGTGAATTTTGGATTAAATTAAAGGGATGAAAAATGTAATTAAACCTCATCCACACACTGGATGTGGCCGGCAGTATGTACCAGTGGCCGGCTGGCCACTGATGCAAACCTTAGCAGAATGTTGGCAAGGTGGAGCAAAATGGTTCAGGAAATGTTCAACTCTGCAAACAGAGGCTTTCGAGAGCAAAACAGAGGTCTTTTCGGGTGGTATCCGAGCATATGCATCTTCCATTTCCCGAGGTGGGGTAGTGGCAGCGTAGTTAGAGACTTTAATTACTTAGTTTGCTTACATTTGTGTTGTAACTTAATTAGTCAGCTTACTAGTTGGTTCATTCAAGTGTTGTAATAATTAGTTAATTAGTTTAACTATTTATTCGGTTTATAATAATTAGCTTAATTAGCTTAGCCTAGTTAGTTTTGTTTTATTCATTCGGACTCTCCTTCGTGAGAGCAAAATGTAATAATATGCATATCTTCCAATCCCACGTCTTTCTCCCTTTTATTTAATCGCTTTTGATGGTTAGATTAGGGTCATGTTTCAATTAGCATACCTTATGCTTGCATCCATTCATTTTGTCTTGCATGCACCGAGGCTCGGCGCATCATTCAAACTACATTGTCGTTTCAATTACTTCTTTGAATACGTACTTAGACCGCATGTCTTGAATTAATTCATATGCCATATTAATAGCCGAGCCTATTTAATTGCATATTGCATGTGTTGCATTAGGCATCTTGTATAGTTAGGAATCATGCATATTTTTCTAACTTATGTTTTCTTAGCTTGGAGTACTAGGTGAGTTTTTAATACTTTAGCATACTTGCATGAGTGTGAGTGATTACCATGACTAACATGCTTGCCATGTGGCTAAATGCTTACTTGTTTAAATGCTTGAATGCCTGTGGATGAAGGCTTATTGCTTGAATTGGAACGATTCAACGAATGTACGTTTTAAGCCCACTTTGTTGAGTGGCAAATTAGTTTTAAGCCCACTTTGTTTGGTGGCAAATTCGCAAACTTTAAGCCCACATGAGGTGGCAAATTCAAACCCTTTTCACAAAACAAACATGAATTTGAATTGTTCCAACTTGAGCAAACTAGTCTATACTTGCTTGTGCACATCACATAGTAAAGCTAGCTTAATAACCGAAACAAGAGCACATAATGTTGATAAAAAATCATATCATGATTAGTAGAGGCCGATCTTTGATCGGGCAAGTAGGGGTGCTCAATTCATGACCTTCCCCTCTCGTACCTAAGTTTTTGAGACGAGATAACTTTGGTGATGACGGACACGTGACCTTTGGCACGAGTCAATGGGTTTCCAAAATTTTCCCAAAATAAAATGTTTAGGTGGCTACTCTGTATCTGGCAAAGCAATTAATTTTTGGCAATTTATTCAAAATCAATTTTCCAAAAAGATTTGTCAGATTTGGACTCTTTGGTGTTTATCAATTTCACATTGCACTTGTGAGATTAGATTCAGAACCGCAGGAGTCCAAACTGTAGGGCTTTCTTTCAAACTTCCGAAAGGGAGCGCGAAAAAGTCGAGCTACAGTTCCTGCCAACTCTGCTGGGGACTTTTAGAGAACTTGACTCGAACCCATGATATGTTATTTTATCTACAATTATGTGATTCTTTGCATTTGCATTTGTATCGGTGCGCCTAAGTCACCGTGTTTGCCATCTACTATTCATGAACGATTTGCCGGAGGCTTGCTTGGAAAAGCTTGCCAAAAGGCTGACTGGTTGCGGGCTTTGCCATGATGGGATCACAACCCTTGGATCTGGACTACAGCTGTACTGTTTGATCCTTCTTTCACTTCTTGGTGTTAGGTGTGAGAGGTATATTAGATAGTCTTGCTGAGGTACCCTTTTTGACCAATCGGCCTAGTTGCATATCGAAAACCATAGAGACTATTCCAAACTAGGACAGGTTGCTCACACGAATGCAGGATTGTGCGAAACCGCTTTGCTTGAATAGTGAAACCCTAGCTCCTGACGAAACTAGGACAGGGTAACCCTACCCCATCATAGGGGTGTTTTGGCTCTCACCTAAACTGGTATGTGCTTTTAGAGTGAAACTCTAATGGAATGTATGTATCAGTTGCAAGTTTGGGTATCAATTTTGGGGGCAGAAATCAGTGTTGAGTGTAGTTCTACAGCTTATGATTGCAACTGTGTCTTGTTCACATCTGAGCTGAGGTGCTGCGCGGTTTCTGATTTTTGCTTTCTTTTGCTTTATTTCTTTTTGCAAGGTAGCTTTTCACAATTGCTTTAGACAATTCTGTTACCTCTCAAGCACTCTGGACCCGTGTAAGGAGACTTTACAGATTCGGGGATCTTGTAAGGGGAGAGCCAGTGTTTGCTTCACTCCCACCGGTTACGAGAGGGAGGAGGGTTAGGCATAATTTACCAATCCAGCAGTCACCTTTTACTTTACATGCGCCTAGTCAGGCTCAGTCTTCTCCAGCAGACCATTGAAACCATGCAGCTAGATGCTGCCTGCCAAGCTGAGGTTACAGCCCACCAAGCGGAAGTGATAAATAGGCTGCAGCAGTAGCAACCACAGCAAACAGTAGCTTTCACATCCCATGCACCTCCAGCGGGTATTCCAGCACCCGGAGTCACTGTCAATGTCCAAAAGAATTTGGATAACCCTGTAGAGTTTATCCTACCACAAACCTCCAAGGCACCAGCATACGAAATTGAGGTGCCATTTGAATTCGAGGTTGACCCCACTGTATTGAAGGTCAACAAGATAGAAAAGCTTTTCATGCGGGCACAGGGTGTGAACTTGATCCCTGACATCGAGGATGGATACACAGACTCTATAGTACCTCTGCCGGACAGATTCAAGATGCCACACATAGACCGATTCGATGGCTCCGGGGATCCCATGGTCCATTTGCGGTTATTCTCAGATATCTTGCGACCAATGGGTCTTACTAGACTTGAAAAGCTGTCGCTTTTTGGCCGGACCCTGTCGGGTATAGCGGCCATCTGGTATGCAAAGCTGGAAGACTCTGTGAAACGGAACTGGGAGGAAATGGCTGAGGCCTTCATCGCGCAGTACTTCTACAATACCTAGATCGAGGTCACAACCTGTGATCTTGAAACGACCTGTTAGGAGCCAAAGGAGGGCTTCTCGGACTTTGTGGCTCGATGGAGGGCTAAGGCCTCGATGATGACCATCAGGCCATCTGAGAAGGATCAAATCAAAATGGTGGTCCGCAATTTACAAGGGAGATTATTGCAGAAGATGATAGTCTTGCCATTGTTTACATTCACTTAGCTTCATGAGATAGGGGTTCAGATTGAAGATGCGATGAAACAACAACTAATAGCCAATGAGAAGGAACTACCTAAGAGGCCCTTTACATGCAATTCCAATGCAACCACGAGTGGTAGCACCTCTGCACGGCCTTCGGATGTGCGTATGGTCACCACCACACCCAAGACCGCCAACCCTTTCGCCAATACATCCAATACAAATCCACAAACCTCAACCAGCCAGGCCCGATCCCAAAGGGTCTTTACCCTGCTCTATATGCCTTTATCCAAAGCCCTAGGAGTCCTGATCAAAAAGGGGCATCTTAAGCCACTAGAGCCTCGCCCTCTACTCGATCCTCTCCCTCCGAAACATAACCCAGCCAAATACTGTGCTTTCCATCAGCAACAACACGGTCATGACACTGATCAATGCTATAGGCTGCGTCATGAGATTCAAGATCTCATCGACAATAAGGTGATAGCACCTCCTCAAAAACCCAACGTCACTACAAATCCTCTCCCACCACATAATCAAGTCCCTCCACCCCTGCATATAAACCTTATCCACACACTGGCCGTCCCTTATGACCTCAGTATATATATATCACCCCTTCCCACCTACCTAAACCAGCATTGTTCATCCCTGAGAGCACGGACTTGTGCATGATGAACACGTCTACACCCCAACCTGAACCCGTGGTGGTGATAATAGTAGATGAAGGGAGGTTGGCCTTGGTGGAAAATGTCAGTCCGTTGCCTGAGGGCTCTGAGAACTTATCTGAAGGGGTGTACAACCCACACTGCTATATTGTGCCAATCAATCAAGCTAAGCCAGAAGTGGTGTTGTCGGCTGAGATGGAGGTTAGTGTAGTTCGAGAGGATGGCCCAAGTCAGGGATTGGATGATCTGGCTGACCTAGAGGAGGACATAGACAATTTACAGTTCTTTGATGAGCAAGATTAAGGGGACGTGCATATTAATTGGTTTGATCTGAACGAGTTGACAGACAATTCTGGGTGGTTAAGTGATGAACCCGATAGAGATGAGGGAACAGAATTGAAGATAGAAGAACAGAAAGTGGGGACCACTGCAATGGCCGGAATGGCCGATGGGAAGGGTAAACTATCGGAAAACACCAGTGTAGAACAATTGGCTCAGGAATTGGGCATTGTTAGTACTGTACTTACAGTGCAAGAAGCTGCACTGAAGCGTTTTGAGCAAGAAATGGGTGAAAACAATAGGAAAGCTAGAAAAGCCCAACACCCTGTGGGGGAGATTTGTTATGAGAAGATAATCCGAACGGAGTCGGACAAATGCTTGTCCACTGCTGAAGGAATCTGGTGGGATGACGACGACCTGCACCTGGCTCATACTGATGAGGATTGGGGTGAAGACCTTTTTGACAACACTTGGTATGCGGAAGAGGTCGACCATATGACAAGAAGTGGCTGATATTTCAAACCACCGCATTTGGTCCAACCCGAGGCATCCGAGAAGGATAAAGAAGACGAGAAGCAGAAGAAAAATAGTTGGAAGAAGAGGCTGTGTTAAGACAGTTAAAGAAGATTCAAGCTGATATATCTATCTGGGGTCTGCTTATGGCTTCGCGCGTGCACAGACAGGCTGTACTATCGGCGATGGATAAAGCTAAGTTGTCCATCGACACTACCCCAGAACAACTGGCAGGATTAGTCTTCCCAGGAGGCGTTGTGCCAACTCTAACCTTCTCGGACAAGGAACTGCCGCTGGAAGGCTCTGCACACAACAAGCCTCTATACATATTAGTGAAGTGCTAAGAAAAGTAGGTAACAGTGGTATTGGTCGACACCAGGTCGGCAATCAACGTCTGTCCTTGTCGCATGGCTTATGCTATTGGCCTAAGACCAGTAGATTTCATACCTACAGCCCAGGTGATCCGGGCGTATGACAATACCAGCACAGAGGTAATGGGAATAGTACAGATCAGAGTACAAGTCGGCCCAGCTCAACAGGATATCGAGTTCCATGTCCTGGATGTTCTGGCCACTTTTAACTTACTACTTGGACGACCTTGGCTGCATCAAGTGAAAGCTGTCTCTTCTACCCTCCACCAAATGCTGAAGTATCCTCACAGAAAAAGGGTGGCCATAGTCTTCGGGAATTCATCTATACATTCTCTGCCAGAGCTAACTACGCCTGTGCGAGAAATTGTTCATGGCAAAGATGATGTTTTCCTCTCTGGATTTACCCTAGCTGAGGCCCGGGCAGTGCAAACCATCTTGGCAGCTGATGAGGGCTTGTATATCAGTGCCCAATCGATCTACTTCATGAATAAGCTTCAACATTTGCCAGGAATGGGTTTGGGAAAAAGTGGCCGGAAAGGCGTTACTGCATTGGCCTATGTGCCACAAAACCCGCATGCCTTTGGTCTTGGCTATACGCCCACCAAAGAGGACTAGGTTAGGAAAGGGAAAGAGATGGCCGGCAGAGCCAGAGCTAAGCAGAACGGGAAGCACTATGAACTTGTGCACAGACCGATCTAGGAAACCCTAAATGGTCATTTTGTTTGGGAGGGTGAAGACTTCCCATTCTGTGGTTTCCTTGAACCCTGGTTCAACTCTAAGAAGCAGTGGTTTCTCGGCTTTGAGATTTTCTTTGACTTGCAGCTGCAAGACAGTGATACGAAGAAAATGGCTGAACCGACTGCTGAAGCTGCAAAAAGCACAGAAAGTGGTTCCAATAGCAGCAAGCTTGAAGTAGGAGCAACACTGGCATGTTTGCTTTTGGATCCTCTAATCAACTTAGAGAGCTTGGGGGATGACCTGACCGTTTCTATGATCAGGGACCAATCGGGTGTGAACCTTTCTAGCAGCATCTTGCACGCATCTGACACACCATCCCTCGTTTGGTGGTTGGAGGAGTGCTACCTGTCTAGTAGTTCTGAGTCGGGTCGTGAACCAGAATCTGATTCCACAGAGTCTGTGGAGTCGGAATCAGATTCCGGCACTTCTGAGTCTGGGTCCGGTATTCTTGGGGTTGATAACCTGGATGCCGAGGTTTTGTCCAGGTCGTCCTTTTCTTTTTCCTTTAAGTGGGTTGTAATCAAAGAACTGGATGAGCTTGACCTTGTGAATGAGAATGCCACTACAGATTCCAAGTATTTCTTTGTGCCGCTTATTTATTGCATTGATTATGATTTTCAAAATTTTGATGAAAACGAAGAGAAAGAAATTCCTCTGGTTTTGAAAATTTTGATTAATCAAGAGGAGGAGAGGTTTGCAAAACCCCTCACAGATGAAATCATTGCTTTTAATGTGGGTATTGAGAAGGATCCGCGTCTGGTCCAGATCGGGTCCATGTTGTCTTCGGAAGAACGCAAGTGCTTAGTCGCTTTATTAAAAGATTTCAAAGATGTTTTCGCATGGTTCTACGAAGACATACCTGGAATCGATCATGAGATTGTATAGCATCGGATCCCTTTTAACCCCGAGGCCCGACCCGTTAAGTAGAAATTACGGAGAATACGCCTGGATTGGGCTTTGAAGATTAAGGAGGAGGTCACCAAGCAGATAGACATAGGGTTCTTGCTAGTATCTGAGTACCCGACTTGGTTGGCCAACATTGTTCCAGTGCCAAAGAAAGACGACAGAATTCGGGTGTGTGTGGACTTCAGAGATCTGAACAGAGCCAGTCCGAAGGATGACTTTCCCTTACTGCACATCGACGAGTTAGTGGACTTCACCGCGGGTCACGCATTGCTCTCCTTCATGGATGGATTTTTCGGGTATAACCAGATTCTGATGGCACCCGAAGACAGCGAGAAAACCGCCTTCACTACGCCGTGGGAAACCTACTGCTACAGAGTGCCGTTTGGGCTAAAGAATACCGGGGCTACTTATCAAAGGGCTGCAACCACAATTTTGCATGATATGATTCATAAAGAGGTCGAGGTGTACGTAGATGACATGATTGTCAAGTCCAAAGAAAGAGAGGGCCACTATACCGCCTTGAAGAAATTCTTTCAACAGATCAGAGAATACAGATTGAGGTTGAATCCACTGAAGTGTACTTTCAGCATAACAGCAGGGAAAATGCTGGGTTTCTTTATTAGAGAGGCATTGAGGTAGATCCTTCCAAAATCAAGGCCATCCTAGAAATGCCATCACCAAGGACTGAAAAGGAGATGCGAGGTTTTCTGGGTAAAGTGCAATTCGTAAGACGGTTTATTTGAAAATTAACCTTGACTTGTGAACTACTTTTTGGTCTCTTGAAGAAAGGAAAGAAGTTCCGATGGGATGATCGATGTCAATTCGCTTTTGAGTAGATCAAGTAGTACTTTTAGAATCCACCTGTGTTTTCGCCGCCAGAGCTGGGGAAGCCTTTGATTTTGTATCTGTCAGTAACGGACACAATGATGGGATGCATGCTTGCTCAAGAATTTGAGGATAGGATGGAGAAAGCCATCTATTACCTGAGCAAGAAAGTGCTGGATTATGAGACCCATTACACCCCACTGGAGAAAGCTTACTTAGTGTAGACGCGCCCGTGGGCCTCGCTCTATGGTTCGGACTCCCTTTTGTTTGTTGCGGTTCTTAATCTGAACTAAAGAGTCCAACTCTGGCAAATCGTTTTGAGAAAAATAGATTTTGAAAAGAAGTGCCAAACATAGACTGCTTTGCCAGATACAGAGTCGCCACCTAAATATTTTTTAATGGGGAAATTTAGGAAACCCTGACTCGGTGCCAAAGGCCACGTGTCCGTCATCACCAAAGTTGCCTCGGCTCGGGAACTTGGGTACGATCGGGGAAGGTCAGCTATGAGCACCCCCTCTCGCCCGGTCCGAAGACCGGCCTCTACTAACCGTGATATCCATTTTTGAAAACGTTATGTGTTCTTATTCCGGTTATTAGCCTAGAATTACTATGTGATGCGCACAACACAAAAGTATAGACTAGATCGCCTAATTTGGAAATAAGCATTGCATATCCGTTTGTCTTGAAAAATACTTTGGAATTTGCTACTCGCAAGTAGGCGAAAATACGGATTTCAACGAGTTTTTCCAATTCAGGCAATCCAACCTTCACCCACAGGCATTCAAACAGTTTATCACATAAGCATCTAGCCACATGGTAAGCATGCTGTCATGTTAACACTCACACGCATGCGGTATGCTAAAGCATGAAAATACTTACATCGTACTCCGTGCCAAAACAATAAACTAGTTAGCAAACATGCATGGTCCTAGTTCATGGCAATTTGACTAATGCAACACATACAGGATGCAATTAGAGCAGGCTCGGCTAACCTAAACATGGCATGTGAAATGCAATCAATTGATGCACGTATTCAATTTGGGAATTGAAGTACAAATGCAGTTAGCATAATGCGCTGAGCCCGGTGCATGCAAGACAAATGTATGGATGCATGCATGCATAGCATAAGGTATGCTAATTTAAACATGCCCTAATCTACCATCATAAGCAGGTAAATAAAAGGGAAGAAAGAAGTGGGGATTGGAAGACATGCACACACATGCACCCACACTTATTACAGATTCGCCCTCGCTCGGAGGGACCAAAAGAATATACAAATTAATTAACTACGCAAGCTAATTAAATATTACAAATTGCCTAATTAGTTAACAACTAACTAAACTAGGAAAAACAGTAAACCGCCTTGGGAGGAGAGCCTGAATGCAACGCATGCTCGGGTCCTGCTCGGAATTGCACTGCCATGCATAGACTGCCTCTGTTTTCCCTGCTCTGCCCTTCTGAAGACTGCCAAAGTCTCAGAGATGCTTCTTCAGATACTAGGGATCGCCATCGGCTGAGTAGAATGGCCACCGGCTGCAGAATGTGATCATCGGCTGGAAATGAGGCTATCGGCCACCAATACATTGCCGGTCGGCACTAAATATTGCCGGTCGGCAAAAAGTTCCTGCAGGACCTGCAACTCACAGCAGCAGAGGGCAGAACCTGCATGGCAATGAAATTCAAGCAATATATGCACCAACCTTACCCCTTATCATGTGTAGGACTCAAAGGGACATGGTCCTTGGTTTTCGGACCACCAATGGCGCATTTTAATGCGCGATGGCCCAAGAGAACCAAGTGTGCATTTTCAATTTCAAATGTAATGCATACAAACAATCAAAACCAAAGCCCAATCCCTATCACTAATCAAGGGACAAAGCATACATGCAAGATGCAATGCAACCTAGGCATGCAAGCTAAGGATGCAACATGGCAATGCAAGGCACTTATGCAAGCATATAAGCGAACATGCAAGGTAAGCATGCAAACCAAATAAAGGGTTGGCTTAAACATGAATTGGACAGCCCTAAGTAGGCCCAAAACAGTGGCCAAAGCACTATGAAATGAGGATTAAAACACACACACACATGCACATGTTATGGTCCAACACTTAAGCATCAAAAGGGCCACTCTCGAGCACACTTAACAGAGGCATAACATGGGCAATTAGCATGCAACATAAGCTCTGAAAATCATGTTAGAATATGGTGCCAAACCAAATTAAACAAAGCAAGCATATTATGTAAATGGTCCAAGTACTCAAGGCAAGCTAATGAAGCATTGAACTTCACTTAGCAAGGCAAACATGGCATGCATTAAACAACTAAAAACAGATTTTTAGCATGTTAAAACAAGGCCAAAAAACTACTTAGATGGCATCTAAGTGGCTCAAATATGAAGCATGCACAAATGCACTTTCAAGGGGCATACAACACAAGCTATGATCGACCCAAACAACAATGGACAGACCTTAAACATGGTGAAATAAGCACAAAAGCTTCATAAAGCTAAGCCTAAAACATGCTAAAACAATGGCTTACAACCTAAGGCATGTTAGGGGCTAAACATGGCATTACATGGTAGGTATGCAAGGCATGCATGGTGTACCAAAACCAACTTAATACAAAGTTAAATCATGACAATATAAGCATAAAATACAGCCATGGCATGATCAACAAACCTTTAAACATGATGCTCTCTTAAGAGGCCAAAATTGGTCCTTTTCAAGGACAACAAGGAGAGGGGGTGGCCCTCTCCTTCTTGAGACTTCAAGGCACCATCCTCACCACTGAAATCCCTTAAGATTTCAGTGGTGAGGAGGCCCAAGCACCAAAGTCTCGGAGCTCACCAAAAATGGCACAAAATGGGGCCTCTCAAGGCCTAAGGGTGGTCAAACACCTCCAAACCACAAAACACTCTTAACAAACAATCAAGAGGGCTTAAAAACAGAACTTTTTTGTATTATACACTAAGCATAAAAACAGTTCTAAGATAGGTAGAAAAGCAATGCAAAAAATGGGGAATAAAAGGGAAGTTTCTTACCCTTGAAGCCCTCCTTCGCAAACAATGCTCCAACAGCCTTCCTTGGCTTAAATCCAGCTCCAAAACACTAAAACAACCCTCCAAGGGTCTCAAGTCCAAGAGATGGTGTGTTGGTGTGTGTTTGTGAGCAAAAGTAGGACAAAACACACACTTATAGAGATAGAATATGTATCAAACCCTAACCCTAGAACTCAAGCTTTACAAAAGCTGTCTAAAATGTCTAACCCTCATGTCAAGAGAGGAAGCTCTCCTATATAGGCAATTCCCTCTTGTAAGGCTTCCAAAACAAGCCATCCAAGAGGGAAATCCCTCCATACACGTGTATGGAGGGGAATGGGGTGGGTGCCAGCTATCACAGCTGGCACAAAATATCTGCTAAAAGCAGATGAACAGTAGTCGGCTGGCAAAAATTGTCATTTTGACAAAATTGATGGCCGGTCGGCCAAAAAGAGTGCCGGTCGGCCAAATATATGGCCGATGGACACAAACAACAGCCGGTGGCCTCAAGCCACGGCCGGTGATGTGTGGGGATGCCTCGCAAGGCATTCCCTGCCCCTTCAAGGCAAAACACAAGTGTTTGGTGCAAAATCAGACACAAAACGGTTGAGTTCGGAGATCCTGAGGCAAGGCGCGTAGCCGAGACCTCCGGGAACTCCAAACGAACACAAACATGGACAATCACCGAGTGTTCCAACGGTGACGTCCAAGTCTTGAGGACGGTAAAAAATGGGGTGTCTACAGTTGCCCCTCTTTGACAGAACTTGAAAGTCATAACAATGACGGGAGTGAATGTCAAAGCCCAGAGACGACCCATTTTTGACAAGGCCGAAGACTTGGACAAACACGCAAGAAAAACAAGGTATGCGCCCGAAGGCAGGGGCAAAATGCAACTGAAAATGCAAGAAGCCGAGCATAACTTATGATTATGCAAAGAAGAGCTGTAACAAAGCACACATGCAACAGTTTTAAGCTAGCATACCCCAAACTACACTACAATGCAGAAAGGATGTAAGAGAATTATGCAATTCTCGAGACGTCTCACTCGGAGGATACAATACCTGTGCGGTTCGTCTGGTTCCACCAGTGGTAAATGAACCGTACATACAATGTCGTGCCTGAAAAGAAAACAACTTAACAGGTATGATATTGTTAACAACATGCATGACAATGCGAAAATGAATGTAAAATGATATGCAATATATACAAAACAATGTATAAACAAATGCAAATGAAAATGCAATGCAATTGAAACAATGCAAACTATATGCAAAGCAATTGAATCACGACCCAATCAGAAGTGGTTCGGAACCACACCTATGTCAAATAGATTGATGGAGGTAACAAGTCCGTCTACCATAGAACGATCAACTGAACTATGAGTAATGTAGACGGACACAAGAACGAGTATTGGGTGGAATGACATAAGTGGGGTAACGACCTGCTGGGGAAAGGATAATGATCCTAATGCCGGATGCAAAACTACACTACAATGTAATATCTACAATGGATATGGCATGCAGCCAAACCAAATCTTGCCTAGGAAAGGCATGTACACAAACAAGCCGCGGCTAACATAGAACGGTCTACTGAACTATGCTTTGACACGAGAAGTATGGGCACATACCAGACCAAGCTCAACATGGAAAGGCGCAAGCCATAGATGGAAGATGATGCAATGGATGCATGACAATGCAATATCTACAAACATGCAATGGAATGGATATTATAATGGATATGGCACGCGGGCCAAACCAAATCTTGCCTAGGAAAGGCATGTACACAAACAAGCCATGTCTAACACAGAAAAGGTGCCGCAACCCTCAAACCAACATACCAGCGTGGAATAGGCACGTACACATGCAGAACTGTGCTTTAACGTGAAAAGTAAGGGCACATACCAGACCAAGCTCAACCTGGAAAGGCGCAAGCCGTAGATGTAGGATGATGCAGTGAATGCATGCAACTACAATGCAAATGCATGACAATGCATGTTTATTTTCTACGATGCATGACAATGCAATATTTACAATGCAATGCATAACAATGCACTACTTATAATGGATGCATGACAATGCACTACTTACAATGGATGCATGTTGCTTTTTTTGCTGTGTTTTTTTTTGAAATGCATGACATATGCACTACCTACGATGATGCATGACAACGCGGTATTTACAATGCAATGCATGATAATGCGGTATTTACAATGATGCATGTCAATGCAGTAAAGGTTTCGCACCCTCCAAGGATTTAAGATCTTCTAGACCGTGATGCGGGGAAAGTGCATGACGATGCAAAATGTGCGCGTTACAACGCGTGCAGTCATGCAAAACAATGCAAGGGATGATGCGTACTACAATGCATGCAGACATGCATAACAATAAAGGTTTTACACCTTCGAAGGATTTAAGGTCTCCTAGACCGTGATGCATGTCAATGCAGTAAAGGTTTCGCACCCTCCAAGGATTTAAGGTCTCCTAGACCGTGATGCAAAACGATGCAGTAAAGGTTTCGCACCCTCCAAGGATTTAAGGTCTCCTAGACCGTGATGCAAAACAATGCAGTAAAGGTTTCGCACCCTCCAAGGATTTAAGGTCTCCTAGACCGTGATGCATGACGATGCAAAATGCAAGTGAGACACGCATGCCATGAAAATGTGACACGCATGCCAATGTAGATAAGACACGCATGCCAATGTAAGCGAGGCACGCATGCCATGAAGGAATGTAAAATGATATGTAAATGAGACACGCATGCCTCAAAGGTGCAAGACAATGCACATGAGACACGCGTGCCTCAAAGGAATGTAAAATGATGCAAATGAGACACGCATGCCCCAAGGAATGTAAAATGAAATGCATGTAATGTGAATGAATTCGAATGCGTGACAACGCATGTTTTCCTTTTGAAATGCATGACAATGCAAATGGACTTAAACGCGTAACAACGCACGTATTTTGGAAAGCATGACAATGCATGGTAAGGGAATGCACGACAACACGAACGATGCGCGAGGCGACGTATGTATTGAAATGCATGACAATGCTTGTAATAAAGATGCAATGACAATTCATGAGAGATGCACATGACAATGCAAGGGGTGCGTGTTACAACGTGTGTAGTACGTGCATAACAATGCAACTGTGAGGCGCATGACGGCGCGATGCAATGCACCGAAATAGTGCGATGAATGCGTGCAACGCACATGGGGCAACTTTTGAATCTTGCAAAAGGCAAAAGGATAGAGAAGGATACATCATTGCATGAATTTGAGTGCCACGCACAGAAGACGCGGTTCGAAGTCAAAACGGAGGCCGGTTGAGCGTCGGAGATACACTTTCTTGCACTTTCTTGAGCTATGAAGACCAAAAAACTACTCATATGGCCTAAACAAGGCTTTGGGAACACCACCGGCCGGAAGGGGAAGCCACCGGCTGTCCACCGGCTGCAAAATAGTTTTATCGGCACAATATTTTGCCGGCCGGCACAAAATATTGCCGACCGGCCAAAAGTGCCTGAGTCGGGGCAGATTCGATATTTCACCATGGGTCTTTTAAAATAGGGTTTCTAACCCTATTTTCTCACTTCCTCCTTAGCTGAAAAACATTCCTCTCTCTCTCTAGAGTCTTTTTCCCTCCTTGTTTCCTCATTTTCTTCGCGTTTTACTCCCGTTTCGTCGTCGGATTCGCGATTTCCTTCACCTTTCGGACGTTTTCATCCGAACAAATCTTTGTTTCGGTACCTCTTTTGCCATTTCCACCTTTTTGGGGTTTGTTCCCCTCGCTTTCCTCTTGATTTCCGTGCCTTTTCACATCCCAACTTTTCCGGCCATTTTCCACCCTCCCGGGGGTTGACTTTTCGGTTGACTTTCCATATTCCAGCCCGATTTTCATTTTCCGACCATTCTCCTCGTCACATTTGACATGGCCGACGATATTCCACAGGGCGGGACTCCTCCGGATCACGAGATGGATCTCGGGGCGGAGCTCCTTCCCTTGAGTGTCCGCCCGTTCGACCCGGCGACCTACCGGCCGGCGATTCACGTTCTCCCCCCTGACGGACTGCGCCAGTTCAGGAGTTTTGACAGGGCGCTGGATCCCGAGCTTCTGCTACGTGAGCCTGCATCTCACCTATCCTTCGGCGCTTCCGAGGTAACATTTTTTTCTCTGTTTTACTTTTTGCAATGTAGAACTTTTAACTGTCAACTGCCATAGCTGATTACAGTCTTTAACTGCTTAGTTCAAATACACTGATACACTGTATATTGTAGTTGATCGCAGACACACTTGCAACTGATATCTGTTTAAGACCGACACATGCACACATACTGCACTAGCCTTAATCACTCAAACACACGGCACATACCGTATTTCACTGCAAACACCGGCACCCGATACCTGTTTGAATCTGAAAAACTTGCACGCATGCTACATTTGCACCGAAACACGCAAACACGCTGACGCATCATACGTTGTAGTTCGTTATAAGCACATCGGCACCCGGTATCTGTTCGAACTTGAAAATACGCACGCATGCCAAATTTGCACTGATTTTGACTGTTTCTTCAAAACTGTATATTTTATATTGCTTCGCAACTACTTGTTTGAAAACAGGGAGATTCCCATACCATCTGCGGGTATGGGAACACTGTCGCTCGTGAGTGGTACGCCGAGCTACCCGATGCAGTTTGTCACATCGTGGACCAGGCCGGCTTTGGCGCATTCTGCAGAGGACTCTCTAGGCTCACTACATGCAGACCTCTCCTTGCCGCTCTGGTGGAGAGGTGGTGGGACACCACCGATTCATTCCATTTCTCTGCGACGGGGGACATGACGATGACCCCTTATGATTTCTCGATGCTCACAGGCATCGGGGTAGGGGGTGATCCGATCCCCTTTGATACGGATATGGATGAGTGGGAGGCCGCTCAGATCTACTTGCTCGGCGAGCTGCCGCCTCTGGCGCGTCCCGGCTTCGTCCGATATTCCTGGTTTGAGGTGCAGTTCAGGGTCCAGCCCACCCTTGTCGAGGCAGCCCCGATGACTCAGGAGGCCGTGGAGAGATACGCACGCAGCTTTCTCATGTTCCTGTTTGGGACGACCATTTTCGCCAACCGGGCGAACACCGTGCCTCTCTGCCTGCTCAGCGCACTGGTGGACGTCAGGGATATCTTACATTATGACTGGGGTGGCGCCGCTCTGGCCACTCTCTACGGATATATGAGCTCAGCTTCCCGCGGCAGCAGACAGTTGCTCGGGGGCTACTGGCGTGTTTGGGAGGTACATTCCTTTCTCTGCTTTTCATTTCTGTTCTATATTTTCTGTACTCTGTACACTGCACACACTGTAGTCTGCTTTATACTTGTTGTATACTGTACACACGGCACACACATACTCTGCTTTACACTGACTGTATACTGTACACACGGCACACTCTGCACAATACACTGCACAACACACGGCTCTGCTATTTCTGCTTTTTATTCTATGTTCTGCTTTATCTGATAAATGCACTGGTATTTGCTCTGCAGTTGTGGGTTTATGCCTACTTTCCTAGGCTTGCTCCCGTACCCGACGCAGAGACCCCTCTTGTCGTCCCGTTCTCGCGCCGCTTCGACGGGAGGTGCGTGCGGAGACCCCGCGAGTCATTTATCTTCTTCCGCCGTTACTTCGACACCATCACCCCCGCGGAGGTATGTTTTACTTGCAGTTTATTTAAGCTTCGTCTCTCCACTGCATGTTTCAATAACAGTAGATAGCAAACTGTATTTCATTTTCAGATCACCTGGCAGCCTTGGGCTCTTTTGCCAGCCGTGATGCGGGATCGGTTTGCCGGTGCCGATGAGACCTCGAGTTTTCGAATTCTGCTGGAGGGCCCGGTCTGTCGGGCTTGGTACCTAGGTGAGCGTTTCTTGCGTCAGACCCTAGGTTTACCGGAGCAGATAGTCCCGATGCACCCTCCTGAGCATATGAGGGATACCGAGAGATTCACCACCGAGCAGATGATCGACTATACGATCGGCTGGGAGGCAGACGGCTTCAGAGGCGAGGGCGATTACTCGGAGTACATCCGGACCTTCATTATGCGACCTCTGGGCGGCGGCCGCCGAGCGGAGAGAGAGAGGCCTGCGGCGCCAGCGGCTGGAGCGGGAGTGTCGAGGAGAGCTCGAGTCCGTGGTAGAGGCGGACTTCAGCGAGGGCGGGGGACCGGTTGGCCTGCTCTGCCCACTTCACTAGCATACAGAGGGCAGGGTGGGGCGACCTACCAGATTCCCTTTGCTCCTCCACCGGCTGATCACGAGTTAGTCGGTGTCCTCGACTTGCCTCCGGTATGTATTACTGCATTCTTGTACAGTTATTTCATTTTAGTTTATTTGATATTCCACAGAATATTGATGCATCTGATACTTTTGCAGGCGTCTTCTGAGTATACCCGGCAGTCATTGGAGATGAATGCCTCCATGATGGGGATGCTACAGCGGACCTTCGACCTCCTAGCCCTTTACAGCATTCCGGTATGTTCTTTCTGACCACAGCCTCAAACCATACACAAACTGTTTTACATAATCTGATGCACAACACAACACCTGATAAACTGCTCACGGCATCTGATACACGGTACTCACACACTGCATCCTGCACTGATTCACTGCTCACAGCATACATACACTGTACTCATATACTATATTCTGTACTGATAAACTGCTCACGGCATCCACACACTGTACTCATACACTGCATTCTGTACTGATTCATTGCTCACAGCATACATACACTGTACTCATATACTGCATTCTGTACTGATTTACTGCTCACAGTATTCTGATGCATTTGCCTTTCATGCTTTTTCAGCCTCCCTTCCAGATTCCTCCGGTGGGTGGTGCTCCGGCTGGACCTCCCATTTCTACCCGGGATGGCAGAGTATATCCCTGCACCAGAGGGGGGCGCACTCATGTCGGGAGCAGCTCGCGGGCTCCAGTTCCAGATGACGAGTCTGAGGCAGAGACAGAGGCGGAGGCAGAGTCGTCGTCGGAGGAGACCGGTGATGGCTTGGACTCGGGCTCAGACGGTGATGCTCCTGGTGATGATGCTCCTGGACCTTCATCCAGGAAGAGGACTAGGACAGACTGACAGCCCCGGAGCTATTTTTGACATTTGATACAGATTTTTGTTGTTTTTTTTCTTCTTTTTGTACTTTTTCTCCTTTTGGTTGGATTACCTTGTACTGCGGCAGGTAGGTTTTTGTTCCCAAAACTTTGTACTTGAAAAAGATTATATGAAATGAAACAAACTCTTTTTTTGTCTAAAAAAGTGTTATATCTGTACATTCCATACTTTGTACTGCATTACATCATATTACGCCCCAAACGCAAATGAAATCGATCTATTGTTTGAAAATTGAGCACTTGTACTGTGATAATCGGATAACCAACCCACTAACAGCAAACAACTCATACAAACCACTGCTCAACCTGGACACACAGCCCATACTCTGTTGGGGATTAGTCTGCATACGGCCCATAACACAGCACTCGATTCATTCTGCACACCGCAAACCCTAAACAAATAGCCCAATCTGACAAGACGGACCACAAAACTGAAACGGTTGGAGTTGAAACACACTTGGATGTCCCAAATTTCTTTTTCTTCTCTTGTTTCGCATGAATGTAGAGAATGGCACAGCATTCTGAGCACAAACGATTTCAACTTTTGAAGAGGGGTTCTGCAACCGGGGTATCGAATCTGAAACCGAACACAGCGAGAAAGACTCAATTGAAGAAAACAAAAAGGCACACGGCCTAAACGCAACGAGATACGCTCGAAAGAGACTCAGGACAAGAATTGCGACAAAACCAAAACCAAAGACACGACTCACGGACGTGTGAGAGACCTCAGATCACGAGGAGCCAGTTTCTCCGGGTTTTGTTCCCGCCCTTTCTGATTTGTAATTCTCACATCGCTCGGCCCTCAGGCTCGGTTTATTTCTCAAAACCCTCTTGCTCACTTTTCTCTCAACTTACACCTCTCTATTCTTCAATCTCTCATTTTTTATCCCTCCCCAGGGTGATTGATGGATGGATAGGAAGTTGCGGGTTCGTGCCCAACACCGTTAGCTCACGGTCATTTCTTCCGGTGGATAGAGTGCCCTTCTGGCAAGTATATTGACGGCAGGGAAAAGACAGAACACTTGACTCAATTGCGCCCCTAGTTCGTCACTTTGACCATTTTTTGTTTTCTTCCTAAAACAGTTTTGACCAAAATGAGAGTTGGATTAACATACTTGTTCGATTTTCTGATTCAAAATCATGCAAGTTAGGCTGTGAGTACTGAAAATTTTCCTTTTTGGATCCAAGAAGATGGTCCGGTTTTTGGAAAATGAAATAGTTTTCGAGAAAATAGTCAACTTCAGTAAAATTTTTCAAAAACTATTTTTGCAAACAATCAACGCTTGACGAGCGCGGAACTTACCCCCGAGATACGCAACCTCGGATTGGAGGCAATGGAAAATTGCCCCTTGCTTAAAGGGGGCACATGGCAACGGAAAGTTGCCCCTGGTTTGGACGGCAACTCAGGACAACTTATGGCAATGTATGGCAACGGAAAGTTGCCCCTTGTCTGAATGATGCCGCAGCATTTTTGTAGATGGTCTTTATCGAGGACGACTGAACTCCGAAGACAACGGTCTGAAACAATATATGGACACAGTCACTGTAAAAGCAATGGTGGCTGGACTTCAGGATGAAGTTGCCTACGTATCCCAAACATGGGAATCAAGCCTTACGTAGTTCCGGTTGTTACGACCGGATTGTCGGATGTAGAGGAAGCAAGGATGATCAAAACCATTACATGGACTGAGGCGCTTATGAAAGCGTCGGGGGCTGGACTTCAAGATGAAGTTGCCTACGTATCCCAAACATGGGAATCAAGCCTTACGTAGTTCCGGTTAAGGTACACTCGGGTATTAACCTTCACTTTGAGGCTCTAACTTTTGCCAAGGTGCCCGATGCGGGTGTTCGACCTTGCGAGCTTTTTTTCTCTTTTTTCTTCATTTTTTCATTTCTTTTCTTCCTTCTTTCTTTTTTTCTTCAGATTTTCTACATTTTTTTTTTTTTTTGCATTCATTTTTTTTGCCTTGCTCTAACTTTTGCTTGGGTCGCCCTTTCGGGTTTTCGGCCCAGCGAGCCTCTCAAAGGGTAAAAGTGTAACAAGTCCATGCCAAATGGTTTTTGAAATTGAAGCCCTCTGTATTCGGGAGAGTGACTACTGTGTTGATTTGTAGAAGAATGCATCACAGTTGCTTCACGAGATTTTTCCAGTGAGATCTGACCTTCTTGATCTGATTTTGGTGCCTCTTGCTCGAGGGCAGCTTCGAATTGGGCCGCACAGGCCTTACATGGCAGTTGACTGTTGAACGTTTTGAACGGATTCCAGGTTCGCAACAGATAGATTGAATCTCGAGGCTGAGAGCGATCCTAGGCTGCACAATCTCAAGAGCAATTGCACACAAGTCTTCACAGGACCGCGCAAAACATTTTTGTTTTTGAAAGTTTTTAAGGAAGCGACAAATCGCTCGTGCAGAAGATAGTGTGGAACCAGTTCGGATCAAACCAGGATCCTTCTCAGTACTCATGCTAGCAAGCATGATTTCATTCATTAAAAACTTAGCATGCCTCTCTTTCCCTAAAAAATGATCAAAGTTTTGCAAAACCCGAGGAATTGCTTCCTCTTTGTTTTTATCACCGCAGTGTTCGAAAAGGGTTTTTTGAAAAGCTTAGGCCATTACAACGATGTTCAAGGCACAAGAGAGTAGGTAGAATGTACTGTCGTTCCATTCACATCCTCTGGCACAACTAGCTCAAACAGCAACAAGTACGGAAACGTGATAGCCGCAGCTGTTTCATTCAGATTCCCTGATTGTGACTGGCTCCTCAACCGAGACAGACTCAAAAGGAAAACAAAAAGGGGTAATCACAAAATGGTGTTCGAGGCAACAACCCCAGAATCACCTGACATTCGGTACAAAGGGGACTGACTCGCTACAACAAGACAGACCCGTGAGAAAAAAGGACTAACTCAAGACAACGAGATAGACTCAAAATAAAACAAAGACTGACTCGACACCCAAGCCAGATTTTACAAAACTAGCATTCGTAGATGCTCAAAAATGCGTGCCAGACGCCACATCAAAAACACTGGGCGCCGCTCACAAGGGGTCCAACCCTGATCACATACTCACAGTACCTGCATCCTCAAAATCCAGTAGCTGGGTAGTAACGGACTCGGCTGAGGTGGGCGGGAGGATAACCTCGTTGTCAATTAAATCTTGCACCTCATGACGGAGGTGGAAACAATTGTTGGTAGCATGGCCTGTCTGCTGGTGGTACGCGCAGTACTGAGCAGGGTCATGAGTGGCAGGGAGATTCTTCGGGAGGGGCCGAGGCTCCAGGGGTTTAAGGTGTCCCCTCTCGGCAAGGATCTGAAGTGCCTTGGACAATGGCATCTAGAGAGCATGGAAGACCCTGCGCCCTCGGGGTAGGTACTTCGGAGGTTGAGTATTCTTGCCAAACGCACTAGCGAACGGGTCAGCAGGCGCGGCCTTGGATTTCTGATCCTTCCCGGATGCAGGGTTGGGAGCAGAAGGAACTGTTCTGGCATGACGGGGCCTATCCCGACTTTCTGACTGACTTGAATTACCCTCAGGTGGAGCGGGGAAAGCATCCTCCACAGCTTTTGTTACAACTGCGGATACCTGTTGCTTGTTCATTCCTCCGGCTTTCAAAGCCTCGACTGCCCACAGCAGTTGTTCGATAGGATCGGCATCTGCCTTCATTTTGCCTTTGTCTCGGGCCTCAGCCTGATCTAGGATTTGAGTTGGTACGTCGTTGCCATAGCTGGAGGCCATCTCCGGTTGGCTGAGTTCAATTATAATCCGTCTCAACAGCGGGGGCTCCTGGGGTACAAAATTCCCAGCGTATGGTGCAGCTGGTGGCGGAGCTGATATCCCGTAAGTGAGATTCGCCACGGACCTTTGGAGATCACCTATCATCCCCATTAGCTCGAATGTGGTAGGCTCGCGAGCCTGATATAGTTGAGGGGTCCAAACCGGGTGCGCAGCAGGCGACCTGGGTGGATGCGGCACATCGACATTGGTCTCACTTTGCAGAGTGATCCCTTGATCTAATGCAGCTGTCATAACCACTATCTCTTCCGAATTCTGCGTCATCGTAAGTCCTGCCGCAGCAAGGGGGAACGCTGACTATTTTGGAATTCTCTGAACTGAAAGGAAAAACGAGCAGCATTTCAGCCCAAACGGATCAAACACAAGTGCAGCCGAACAACTGTACTCTACTACTGATCACTGTTTCCCAGAAATCACTGTCCCAAAAACACACTGAATCGGATACCCTCAGATATAACTGATTCTATCAAATACTGACATTGGTGCCCTCGGGCCTGATACTCAATCTTTGCAAACTGATATGTGCGTTCCTGCAGAGATACACTCTAAAAGCACATAACAAGTAGAGAGAGCCAAAACATCCCTATGTTGGGGTAGGGTTTCCCTGTCCTATTTTGTCAAGAGCTGGGGTTTCACTATGCACACAGCGGTTTCAAACAACCTAACATCAGGTAAGTAACCTGTCCTAGTTTGGAACGGTCACTATGGATTCCGAATATGCACTAGGTCGAATGGTCGAAAAAGGGTGCCCCGGTAAAACCGGGGTTTGTGTTCCCATACTGGCAGAGCCCGCAACCGGTCAGCCTTATGGCATGCTTTGACAAAGTCAAGCCTCCGGCAAACTGCTCAGGAATAGCAGATGGCCAACACGGTGTCCTAGGCGCACCAATGCACATGTAATGCAAAGAGACACATAAATGAAATCAAAATAGGATATCACGAGTTCGAGTCCAGCTCTCTAAATCCCCAGCAGAGTCGCCAGAAACTGTAGACGCGCCCGTGGGCCTCGCTCTACGGTTCGGACTCCCTTTTGTTTGTTGCGGTTCTTAATCTGAACCAAAGAGTCCAACTCTGGCAAATCGTTTTGAGAAAAATAGATTTTGAAAAGAAGTGCCAAACATGGACTGCTTTGCCAGATACAGAGTCGCCACCTAAATATTTTTTAATGGGGAAATTTAGGAAACCCTGACTCGGTGCCAAAGGCCACGTGTCCGTCATCACCAAAGTTGCCTCGGCTCGGGAACTTGGGTACGATCGGGGAAGGTCAGCTATGAGCACCCCTTCTCGCCCGGTCCGAAGACCGGCCTCTACTAACCGTGATATCCATTTTTGAAAACGTTATGTGTTCTTATTCCGGTTATTAGCCTAGAATTACTATGTGATGCGCACAACACAAAAGTATAGACTAGATCGCCTAATTTGGAAATAAGCATTGCATATCCGTTTGTCTTGAAAAATACTTTGGAATTTGCTACTCGCAAGTAGGCTAAAATACGGATTTCAACGAGTTTTTCCAACTCAGGCAATCCAACTTTCACCCACAGGCATTCAAACAGTTTATCACATAAGCATCTAGCCACATGGTAAGCATGCTGTCATGTTAACACTCACACGCATGCGGTATGCTAAAGCATGAAAATACTTACATCGTACTCCGTGCCAAAACAATAAACTAGTTAGCAAACATGCATGGTCCTAGTTCATGGCAATTTGACTAATGCAACACATACATGATGCAATTAGAGCAGGCTCGGCTAACCTAAACATGACATGTGAAATGCAATCAATTGATGCACGTATTCAATTTGGGAATTGAAGTACAAATGCAGTTAGCATAATGCGCCGAGCCCGGTGCATGCAAGACAAATGTATGGATGCACGCATGCATAGCATAAGGTATGCTAATTTAAACATGCCCTAATCTACCATCATAAGCAGGTAAATAAAAGGGAAGAAAGAAGTGGGGATTGGAAGACATGCACACACACGCACCCACACTTATTACAGATTCGCCCTCGCTCGGAGGGACCAAAAGAATATACAAATTAATTAACTACGCAAGCTAATTAAATATTACAAATTGCCTAATTAGTTAACAACTAACTAAACTAGGAAAAACAGTAAACCGCCACGGGAGGAGAGCCTGAATGCAACACATGCTCGGGTCCTGCTCGGAATTGCACTGCCATGCATAGACTGCCTCTGTTTTCCCTGCTCTGCCCTTCTGAAGACTGCCAAAGTCTCAGAGATGCTTCTTCAGATACTGGGGATTGCCATCGGCTGAGTAGAATGGCCACCGGCTGCAGAATGTGATCATCGGCTGGAAATGAGGCTATCGGCCACCAATACATTGCCGGTCGGCACTAAATATTGCCGGTCGGCAAAAAGTTCCTGCAGGACCTGCAACTCACAGCAGCAGAGGGCAGAACCTGCATGGCAATGAAATTCAAGCAATATATGCACCGACCTTACCCCTTATCATGTGTAGGACTCAAAGGGACATGGTCCTTGGTTTTTGGACCACCAATGGCGCATTTTAATGCGCGATGGCCCAAGAGAACCAAGTGTGCATTTTCAATTTCAAATGTAATGCATACAAACAATCAAAACCAAAGCCCAATCCCTATCACTAATCAAGGGACAAATCATACATACAAGATGCAATGCAACCTAGGCATGCAAGCTAAGGATGCAACATGGCAATGCAAGGCACTTATGCAAGCATATAAGCGAACATGCAAGGTAAGCATGCAAACCAAATAAAGGGTAGGCTTAAACATGAATTGGACAGCCCTAAGTAGGCCCAAAACAGTGGCCAAAGCACTATGAAATGAGGATTAAAACACACACACACATGCACATGTTATGGTCCAACACTTAAGCATCAAAAGGGCCACTCTCGAGCACACTTAACAGAGGCATAACATGGGCAATTAGCATACAACACAAGCTCTGAAAATCATGTTAGAACATGGTGCCAAACCAAATTAAACAAAGCAAGCATATTATGTAAATGGTCCAAGTACTCAAGGCAAGCTAATGAAGCATTGAACTTCACTTAGCAAGGCAAACATGGCATGCATTAAACAACTAAAAACAGATTTTTAGCATGTTAAAACAAGGCCAAAAGACTACTTAGATGGCATCTAAGTGGCTCAAATATGAAGCATGCACAAATGCACTTTCAAGGGGCATACAACACAAGCTATGATTGACCCAAACAATAATGGACAGACCTTAAACATGGTGAAATAAGCACAAAAGCTTCATAAAGCTAAGCCTAAAACATGCTAAAACAATGGCTTACAACCTAAGGCATGTTAGGGGCTAAACATGACATTACATGGTAGGTATGCAAGGCATGCATGGTGTACCAAAACCAACTTAATACAAAGTTAAATCATGACAATATAAGCATAAAATACAGCCATGGCATGATCAACAAA
Organism: Camellia granthamiana; assembly: GCA_036172215.1. Taxonomy (NCBI): domain Eukaryota; kingdom Viridiplantae; phylum Streptophyta; class Magnoliopsida; order Ericales; family Theaceae; genus Camellia; species Camellia granthamiana. The sequence goes on from JAXFYN010000120.1 coordinate 139,123, forward strand.
CCTTTAAACATGATGCTCTCTTAAGAGGCCAAAATTGGTCCTTTTCAAGGACAACAAGGAGAGGGGGTGGCCCTCTCCTTCTTGAGACTTCAAGGCACCATCCTCACCACTGAAATCCCTCAAGATTTCAGTGGTGAGGAGGGCCCAAGCACCAAAGTCTCGGAGCTCACCAAAAATGGCACAAAATGGGGCCTCTCAAGGCCTAAGGGTGGTCAAACACCTCCAAACCACAAAACACTCTGAACAAACAATCAAGAGGGCTTAAAAATAGAACTTTTTTGTATTATACACTAAGCACAAAAATAGTTCTAAGATAGGTAGAAAAGCAATGCAAAAAATGGGGAATAAAAGGGAAGTTTCTTACCCTTGAAGTCCTCCTTCGCAAACAATGCTCCAACAGCCTTCCTTGGCTTAAATCCAGCTCCAAAACACTAAAACAACCCTCCAAGGGTCTCAAGTCCAAGAGATGGTGTGTTGGTGTGTGTTTGTGAGCAAAAGTAGGACAAAACACACACTTATAGAGATAGAATATGTATCAAACCCTAACCCTAGAACTCAAGCTTTACAAAAGCTGTCTAAAATGTCTAACCCTCATGTCAAGAGAGGAAGCTCTCCTATATAGGCAATTCCCTCTTGTAAGGCTTCCAAAACAAGCCATCCAAGAGGAAATCCCTCCATACACGTGTATGGAGGGGAATGGGGTGGGTGCCAGCTATCACAGCTGGCACAAAATATCTGCTAAAAGCAGATGAGCAGTAGTCGGCTAGCAAAAATTGTCATTTTGACAAAATTGATGGCCGGTCGGCCAAAAAGAGTGCCGGTCGGCCAAATATGGCTGATGGACACAAACAACAGCCGGTGGCCTCAAGCCACGGCCGGTGATGTGTGGGGATGCCTCACAAGGCATTCCCTGCCCCTCCAAGGCAAAACACAAGTGTTTGGTGCAAAACTAGACACAAAACGGTCGAGTTCGGAGATCCTGAGGTAAGGCACGTAGCCGAGACCTCCGGGAACTCCAAACGAACACAAACATGGACAATCACCGAGTGTTCCAACGGTGACGTCCAAGTCTTGAGGACGGTCAAAAATGGGGTGTCTACACTTAGCCTTGGTATAGACTACCAGAAAGTTGAGGCACTACTTGTTAGCTCACTCCGTGATTTGGTTTCGAGATTAGATCCCATCAAATATCTCTTCGAGAAACCAATGCCTACGAGTAGGCTAGCTCGTTGGTTGCTTCTTCTTTCCGAATTTGATATGAAGTATGTCACTCGCAAGTCGGTCAAGGGAAGAGCAGTAGCAGAGTTCCAGGCAGATCACCCAGTGGAAGGGGATGATGCGGTAGAATACCTGTTCCCAGATAAAGCTATTTTGCAAGTCGAGGAAGAGATTTAGACAATGTAGTTTGACGGAGCATCTAATCAATATGGTTATGGGATAGGTGTGTTGGTGATAGCACCCGACAATTCCCATAAACCCTTAGCCTTCAAACTCCGGTTCAAAGTATCCAACAACGAAGCAGAATACGAGGCGTGTATAGGTTTGGAAGCCACTGTGGATCTAAGGGCAAAAAGGTTGGACGTAATCGGGGACTCGAACCTAGTTGTGTCTCAAGCAAAAGGAGACTGGAAGGTCAAAGAAGAAAAGATGAAGATCTATAACCAGACCTTGGACGTTCTGATTCCTAGGTTTGAGAAGCTGACTTTCACGCATCTACTAAGAGAGAACAACAGGTTCGCTAACGCCTTATCAACTCTATCATCCATGATAGACATCCCATTTGGAGTCCGGATGTGTTCGAACATCATTAAGCAGAGGTATACGTCGGCCTACGAGACTATCGCCACAATACATGAAGTGCAAGATCAAAACCCTTAGTTTTATGATATTTGGAACTTCTTGGAAAAGGAGATTTATCCACCAGGCATCAATGCTAAGGACAAAAGGGCAATACGGTGGATGGTCGTTCAATTTATCATCTGCAGAGGTAAACCATACAAGAGAGGTCATCTGGGAATGCACAAGTTATGTGTCGACACAGAGGAATTAAAGCGCCTAATGCAGACCATCCATGGGGGAGAGTGCGGAGTGCACATAAACGGACTAATGTTAGCCCAGAAGATTCTCAGGCAAGGTTACTACTGGTCTACTATGGAGGAGGATTGTATCGGTTTTGTTCGGTGATGCCACAAATGCCAAATTCATGCTAATTGAATGAACATCCCGCCGTCAAAGCTGTACAACATGACTTCACTATGGCCTTTCTCAGTCTGGGGAATTGATGTCATCGGCACAGTCACACCGAAGGGGTCAAATGGGCATGAATACATTCTAGTGCCAATTAATTACTTCACAAAGTGGGTGGAAGCTCAGTCTTATGCAGTGTTGAAAGCAGCGCATGTGGCTAGGTTCATCCGAAACAATATCATTTGCCGTTATGGAGTCCCAAACAATATCATTTCAGATAATGGCTCTCACTTCAAGAAAGAGGTGATCGACTTGTTGGAGAAATACAACGTGGCTTTTCATAAGTCATCCACATACCGGCCGCAAACCAATAGAGCTGTTGAGGCCGCCAACAAGAACATCAAGCATATTCTATAGAAGATGGTTGAGACCTATAGGGACTGGCCAGATAAATTGCCATTTGGGGCTACAGAACTTCAATCCGGACGTCTACAGGGGCGACCCCTTACTCTCTTGTCTACGGTATGGAGGTTGTTCTGTCAACTGAAATAGAAGTGCCGTCACTGCGAGTTATGGCTGAGTGTTAGATAGCAGAGGCAGACTGGAAGCAGAGCATGTTTGAAGAACTGATGCAGTTTGATGAGAGAAGGTTGAAAGCACTGTACCATGTTTAAGGTTATCAACGCAGGATTGCCAGGGCTTTTAATAAGAAAGTTAAGTCCCGTAATCTCAAAGAAGGGGATTTGGTGCTGAAAGACAACCAAGCTCCCGTCCACCCTAGGGGCAAGTTCAGACCCAATTGGACTGGACCTTACATCATCAAAACTATCTGGTTGGGTGAAACTGTTATTCTCATAGACCTGGATGGCCTAGAATTTTCCCAACCGATCAACATGGACAAGTTGAAGAAATACTATCCCAGAGAGGCCGAAAACCCGGAAGGGCGACCTAGGCAAAAGTTAGAACACAAAAAAGTGGAAACAAAGAAAAACTAAGCTCGCAAGGTTGAAAATCCTAAAAGGTGGCCTTGGCAAAAGTTAGAGCACAAAAGGAGAGCGCTAATACTCGAGTGAACCCAAACCGAACTACGTAAGGCCTGATTCCCATCTTTGGGATACGTAGGCAACTTCATCCTAAAGTTTGGCCGTAAACACCTCCAAATCAGCTATTCTGTCCATATGTTGATCAGGTCATCTTTGTCTGTTATCTAAAAGTTCGATTGTGATCCTTACTTTGAGAGAAGAGCTAGTTACAGTGTTAAGCAGTGCTATTCAGTCAAGGGCATTCGGGGTTGTACATCTCGAGGATTGATTCCATGTGTGTCAAGTGGTGATCCTTATCAAAAATGGTTTTGAAAAGTTTTAATAAAAGTTGACTTTGCTCAAAATTTACCTTTTACAACTTAGACCATTTTTGGACTAAAAGGAAAACTTTCAGTGCCCATAACTTTAATTTCACTGATTTCAATACAAAGTTCTCTGACTCACGATACAAATCAAAGTTGTTTTATTACATCATAAAAACTTGAAAAGTAAAGATCAAAGCAATAAACTAGGGACATAGATGAGTCAGGTGTTCCTACATCCCCCGCTTGTGCTGGTGGAAGCCTTTGATGCCAAAGTGGGCCCGGTTTGTGCTTTATCTTCGAGCCAAGTCAGGCACTCACCAGAAAGGGCACAATTGAAACTAGGGGCAGGAGCTAGAAGCTCTCTCATTCTCCAAGCAGTGAGGTACCTAGCCAAATATGAACCTCGGATGGGGAATGAAACTGGGTATTCTATTCCCCTCCTCTAGGCAAGTCTGATCATGTCCAAATTGATGTCTGAACCGGAACGGAAAGTAGAATACACAGTGTGTAAGGCCAATCAGCTCAATACCAGGTTGCTGAGTCATGCTGTAGCTTATTTCGGTCAGATTAAGCTAGGGGCAACACCAAGCAATGTCAGCAGCAGACTTGTTGCATATCCAGTGGCACCACTATTCTTCATTTGGGAAATTCACTAGCTGTTGGCGGAAAAAGTATGCTCGGGCTGAGTATGCAGGGCAAGAGTCCACCACCTTCAGCTTGTCCATTAGCCATATCTGAGGAGGGATGAAAGAAAAGAGAGATTAAAGAATAAAGAGATGTATATTGAGAGAAAAGTGAGAAAAGGGCTTTGAGAGAAAAACAGAGCATGAATGCTGAGTGATGTGAGAAACACATATTAGAGAGGATGGGAAACATTACCTGAAGAAGTAATGGACTTCCTGCGAATTTGTTTGTCTCTCGCTGATGGAAGGCGTCTAAGCCCATCAAAGTCTCGGCCAACACCAAGCCAATGCAACTCTTTCTCTCTTTCAAACCTTGGGCCACTTTAATTAGCCAAATGCTAGACCCTTCAAAACTAGGGGCAAGAAGGAAATGAGCTAACATGTACAAACAAAGGACGTGTTGCTGAAAACCCCGCCAAAGAAGATTACCTCAGTCCCCAACTTTAGAAAATTGATGGATCAGGCTGGGAATGTCCAGGTCTCCGTTGTGGACCAAAGATCGAACCTCGTGTAGAGTAAGCCCTCACATCCGTCCCAAAGCTTGGATGTGGCCAAAACGGGGTTGAGGTATGATTTCCTCATCGCCCCGGGATTCCATTAGCACTTAAAATTCTTCGATTGTCGGGCATATCTCTTGTCCCCTAAAGCTAAAGACGTGTGTAATCAGGTTCCAACATCAAGCTGCGGCATGAAGGAACGGAAAACAAAGCGGAGAACAACTCAGTGAAAAAAGTGCATTTATGTCGAAACCCCAAAATTCACCTTTTCTGAGCCATCCAAAGTTGCAATCCAATTCGAGAGTTTTTGGGCAAGAAACGACTCCATTTGTGAAGAATTTGCGGCTGAAATGAAGAAATTACGAAGCTCAACCTTTTGTAGAAGATAAGGCAGTGAGTGGAAGCCAGGTGTCAACAATCTGGAGGTCCTACACATTGATGGCCGGCAAGGCTCATTGATGGCCAACAAGAGGCATTGATGGCTAGCAAGCCACCCCTCATAGCCGGTATGTGGCCGGCAACCTTTGTTTGTGGCCGACAGTCTCTCACTTTGACCTGCTGTCCCTCTTTGTGCTGAATAATACTGAAAGCATGTGTTTTGTTATTGTAGACACCCCATTTTTGACCGCCCTCAAGACTTGGACGTCACCGTTGGGACACTCGGTGATTATCCATGTTTGTGTTCGTTTGGAGTTCCCGGAGTTCTCGGCTCGCGCGCCTTGCCTCAGGACCTCCGAACTCGACCGTTTTGTGTTTGGTTTTGCACCAAACACTTGTGTTTTGCCTTGGAAGGGCAGGGAATGCTTTGTGAGGCATCCCCACACACCACCGGCACTGGCTAGAGGCCACCAGCTGGCTGGTGTTTCCATCGGCACTATATTGTGCCGGTCGGCACTATTTTGTGCCGGTCGGCACTCTTTTTGGCAAAATGACCATTTTGCCCTGCCGACTACTGTTCAGTTGCTTTATGAGATATTTTAAGGCAGCTGTTTTGCATTAGTTTCCCCTCCATACACGTGTATGGAGGGATGAGCCCCTTTGGTGACTTAGCTTGTAAGCTTTGGTGCCTATAAGAGAAGGAACTCTTCTCTTGGCTCAAGGGTTAGCAAAGTTAGACATTTTTAGAGAGAAAATACAGAGGGGGAGCTCTGGTTTTAGGGTTTGAATTCTATATCTATCCTATCTCTCTTTTCTCTCTTGTTTGTACACTAGGTGCATTAGTCCATATTATTGCACACAAGCACCTAGTGTTTCACCTTCCTTTGGTTGCTGAGGGTCCAAAGGCTTGTTCTTGAGGTTCTTGGCTGGATTGGAGCTCAAGGAACCAACAACATCATCTTTGGTGAAGGAGGTCAACAAGGGTGAGAAACTTACTTTATTTACCCCATTCTTGCATTCCATTTTGACCTAGCTTAGAGTTGTTTTTGGGCTTAGTGTTTGGCACATAAAAGTTCTGATTTTTGACCCTCTTTATTGTATATTAAGAGTGTTTTGTGGTTCGGGGAGGTTTGACCCCCCTTTAGGCCTTGAAAAGGTCACTTTTTGTGCTATTTTGTGAGAGATCCGAGATTTTGGTGATAGGATCTCTTCACCACTGAAATCTTGAGGGATTTCAGTGGTGAAGAGTATGCCTTGAAGTCTCAAAAAGGGGAGGGCCACCCCCTCTCCTTGATGTCCTTGAAAAGGGCAAATTTTGCTCTCTTAAGGAGCTTCATGCTTGAGTGTGTGTTGAGCATGTTTGACTTGTTTTCCATGCTTATATTGTCATGTTATAACATGATTTCAAGTTGGTTTAGGCCCCTTATGCGTGCTTAGCATAGTTGCCTTGTTATGCCTCTTATTGCCTTAATATGTCTAGGAAGTGTGCCTCTATTTTTAGCATGTTTTAGGCCTATATCCATGAAGCTTGTATGCTCATTTTGCCATGATCTAGCTCTGTCCATAGCCATTTGGGTCGACCTCATCATGCATTACATAGCTCCTTTGCATTTGGCTTGTTGGCCTTAAGAGTATGTGAGTGTAACATGCCTTGCTTGCATTGTTTTTATGGTTTGGAACCATTTCATATGCTATTTCAGTCCCTTAGAGGTGCTTGTATGTTTACATTGCATGCTTCTTTGTGATTTCTTAAGCTTGTGTTGCATGCTCCATGTTTAGGCCTTGTTGCATGCCTTTGGTTTAATGTCTCTTAGATGCCATCTAAGTAGCTCTTTGGCCTTGCTTTAACATGCTAAGAACCTGTTTTTGGTTGTTTGATACATGCCATATGTGTTTGTGCTAAGTGTGGTTTAATGCCTTATTGACTTGCTTTAAGCCTAGGCCATTTGCATGCTTTGTTTGGCATGCTTCATTGCATGATTTGGCATCATGTTTGACATGGATTTCAGAGCTTTTCATGCATGCTATTAGCCCATGTTTGCGCCTCTTAAGTGTGCATGAGAGTTGCTTTTATATGCCTTGGGTTTGGACCATAACACTTGCATGTGTGTGAGTGTGTTTAGTCTCCATGTCTAGGCACTTTGGCTACTGATTTTAGGCCCATTTTAGTTGCCTAATTCATGTCTAAGCCTACCATTTCATTTGGTTTGCATGCTTGTATTATATGCTTGCTTGTATGCTTGCATGAGTGCATTGCATTACCCTTGTTGCATAATAGATAACATGACTAGGTTGCATCATGTCAACATGCATTCCTTGTCCCTTGAATTGGTGATAGGGATTGGGACTTTGGTTTGTTTGATTTGCATGCATTTGAAAGCAAAGTTGCATCCTTGGTCCTTAGGGCCATCATGCATGAAAATGCGCGATTGATGGTCCGGGAATCAAGGCACATGCCCCCTTGAGCCAATAACATGATAAGAGGTGTGTGTAGTGCATAAAAACCTTGAATCACATTACCATGCATTTTGTTGCCCTCTGCTGCTGTGGTCTGCAGGTTCTGCAGGAATTTTGTGCCGGCCGGCACTATTTAGTGCCGACCGGCAGTCAATTGGCAGCCGGTGGTTGAATTCAGTGCCGGTGGCCACAGACTTCAGCCGGTGGTGTTCTACCCCAGCCGGTAGTGATCTCCAGTGCTCTGGGAGGTAGTCCTCAGATTTTGGCAATTTTCTGAAGAGGAGAGCAGAGAAAACAGAGGCACACTTGCATGGCAGTGCGATTCCGAGCGAGTCCCGGGCACGCGCATGCATTGGACCCTCATCCCGAGGCCATTTACTACTTAATTAGGTTAATTAATTTATTTAATTAATTTAGTTGATTTGTAATATTTAATTAGCTAGAATAGTTAATTATTTATTTGGTTCTGTATTATTCGGTCCCTCCGAGGGAGGGCAAAACTGTAATAAGTGTGTGTGAGTGGGTGTATGTCTTCCAATCCCCACTTCTTTCTATCCCTTTTATTTACCCGCTTTCGATGGTAGATTAGGGCATATTTAAATTAGCATACCTTATGTAATGCATGCGTGCATTCATGCATTTATTTACATGCATCGGGCTCGGCTACCCTAAACATGGCAACATGACATCACGTCATCTTTATAAT
>JAXFYN010000120.1:147578-186818 GCA_036172215.1 Camellia granthamiana
TTTTTAGAATCATGATTTGAGTGTGAAGTTGTGTTTTGAGTTATGAGTTATGAGTTTTGAGTTGAGTTTTGAAAAGAAAAAAAAAATTTGTTTGGTTATAAATTTTGAAAAGAGATTCAAATTGTATTTTGAATTTTGAGTTGTATTTTGAAATTTATTCTTTTTAGATATTTAAAAAATTTCTTGATTTTATTTTTTTAGGGTAAATATTTTATACTGTAAATATTTATTTATTTATTTATTTTAATGTGCATTGTATTTCATACATTTGTGCGCTGTATTTTTTTTAAAAGTTTTTAAATATTTTATAAAAATATTTAAAAATTTAAAAATTTTGTTTTTTATTTTAAATATATAATTTTTATTTTAAATATTTTTATTTTTTAAATATTTTAATATTTTCTTAAATTTTTATATTTTTTTAAATATTTAATTTTTATTTTAAAAAAATTGGATCTCCATATATATCTTAATCATAATAAATTATTCGGTCAATACTTAAAAAAATAACAAAAATTATTTTAAAAAAAATAAAAATATATATATTTTTTTTTCTTCAAAAATAAAAATAAACAAAAAAATTGAATTTTTTTTCAAAAAAATAAAAAATAAAAAATAATTTTTTTAAAAAATAAAAATATTTTTTTTGAATTTTTTTAATATAATTTTTAAAATAGTTTTGAAAAGAGTTTGGTTATGAGTTTTGAGAAAAGTTTTTGAATTGAGTTTTGAGTTATTTGTTTGGTTATGAGTTTTAAAAATAGTTTTTTAATTGAATTTTGAATTATGTGTTTGGTTATAATTGGGTGTGGAGTTATGTTTTGAGTTTAAAATATTAAAAAATAAAATAAAATATTTAAAAATTTTAAAAATATTTAAAATAAAAATTATATATTTAAAATTAAAAAATAAAATTTTCTTAAACATTTTTAAAAATTTTCAAAATACATGTCAAAATTAAAAAATTCAAAACTCAAAATACAGCGAAAAACTCTTTTCGAAATTCAAAACTCTTTTCAAAATTCAAAATTGAAAAACTCAAACTTTTTTCAAAATTTATAACCGAACAAATTTTCTCTTTTCAAAACTTAACTCATAACTCCATACTTAAATTACAACTCCACACTTAAATAATAATTTTAAAACTAAACCAAACAAAAGACTTTCCTCTTTGTCAAAAAAATCTATTTCTCTCTCTCTCTCTCTCTCTCTCTCTCTCTCTCTCACTATAACATTTTTTTAATTAAAAACTCTACTACAATTTAAGAAACAGACTCTCTTGTCTCTCTATTATATAAAAATTAACAATGTTAGAGATTCTAACAAAATTATTAATTTTTTTTTATCGAACATTCATATAATGTGAGGTTCACATTCATATGAGTCCTATACCTATGTGAATATTTAATAATAAAAAAATCAATAATTTTCTTAGAATCTCTAGCATTTTTCATACAAAATATCTTTCTTTATTCCATTATAGAGCTCTTCGTTTGGGAAATGTGGTAGCTTTTTGATTATTTTAGCATGGGGTTAAAAAGTCACATTTGGGAATGGCTTTTTGATTTTTTGACTTTTTGTGAGAAAAATAATGTAATGATTATGGGTTAGATATTATGTTTTGTCTTGTCGGATTAAAAAGCCTATTTTGTCTTTTTATAACTAAAATAGTCCCAAACCAACCCAACCTATCTTCCGAAACAAAGGCATAAGGAACACATGTCGTTGAAGTGTTTTACATGTAATTTTGTTTTCTTTACTGAGAATTCTGTATTATGAATAAGTTTTTTTTTTTTTTTCTAAAATTATATTTGAGTGTAAAATTTTAAATTATAGTTATTGATTAAAAATTCTGTAAATTACTATATTTTTTGAGAATTTTATTTTGAAAAACTTACAGGCAACTTTATTTTAAAAATCATATGTAATGTTTCTTTAGATACTTAGGCCTCGTTTGAGAACATATTTTTTTAGTAACTTTTTAACTTTTTAGCTAAAATATGATGTAAAAAAAACTAGTACGTTTGGGATGACTTTTTGATTTTTTACGAAAAGATGTGTAAAAAGTAGAGAGAAAAGGAAATTTTTGATTTTTTGGTATAAATTGTTGGCTTTTTGATTTTTTTAGTAACTTTTTGACTAAAATCACCACTTGCCAAACGAGACCTTATGTTAAAAATACAATAAATGTTATGTAATTTTTCTTGAGATACTTTAAAATAGCTGTAAATACTATTTTACTTTTTAAGATACCTTTTTCTTTATGAAATGTAGTGTTACTCAATAAATTAATACTGTTAATAGCAACTTAAAATGCTGGTACATTCTAGATGAAGATGATGCTACTATTTTGAAAGTTCTATTACTGAGAGTTGTAAATTATTTTATCTAATACTATGTAATTTTTATTTTTATTTTTGTTTATCTTTATCTTTATTTTTGTTCTTTTTTTTTGTTTTTGTTTCTGTTTTTGTTCTTGTTCTTGTTCTTGTTTTTTTTTTTTTTTTTTTTTGTTTCTAAAATACTATTAACTTTTGTGATGCCAATAGGTTTTCTTTTGCTAAAATTCTATTTGAATATAAATTTTAAATCATACTTATTGGCTAAAAATTTTACAAATTAATATATCTTTACTGAGAATTCTGTCTTTGAATAATTACATGTAATTTCGTTTTCATTTTAATATAATATCTATCTATACTATTATATATGTGAGCACTTAGATTGGTTTTTTTGAAACTTTGTTTCTCAAGTGTCCAATTATCTATCAAAAAAAAAAAAAAAAAAGTTAGAAAAGAGAATGAGTTGAGACTTGAACTCAAGACCACAAATTTGATAGGAAAAACTCTTATCAGTTAACATCCCACTCAATCACGTTCTTCTTCAATTAACTACTCTACACTTTTTCTCTTCTTCCATAAATTACTTTCTCTCTTCTCTTTCTTCTCTTCTCTTCTCCCGTAAATTACTCTTTCTCTTCTCTTTCTTCTAAGATTTCATTTTTTTCTGTTTAATTATTTTATTTCCTTTTCCAACCATTATTTGTTGGCTTTTTGGCTTTCGAAGGGTATTTTTGTAAATGCGAGCGTGCCAACAAGGATCAATCAGTCCTTACAGAAATTATATTTGCCAACCAATTATCAGACGATTGTGTTGTAGTTCTTTCAGCCTCAATGAAGAGGACTTTTACTGGTGGCTTGACTTAGGAGAATTTAAGCAAAATAACAGGTAAATGACGAACAATCGAAGTATTTCATTAAAATGAAAACTTACAATGAGCCAAACTCAGCCTCGTAGAGGTTTACAGCAGCAATCTACTTGAAACTACTCCTATGAATGAAGTGCGGTGCAGGAATTTAAAGTGCAGGAATGTAAAGAACAAGTATTAAAGTGCAGGAAATGTAAAGGCTGGAAATGTAAAACTGGAAAAGAAAATATGAAGTAAATGACTGGTTTTTTGGATCTGAGTCTGGGGGCTTTTTCTGGGGACCTCCTTGCTATTTATACTCCTCAAGGATGACCATCGAACTGCACTTCAAACCGTCGAATTGCTCCTCCATGATCGCTGATCATGCTGCCTTAGAAGTAGTTCCACTACGCCATCACTTGCAGTTGGGTTTCCCTCCTGTATTCGAATTTGAATATGAGTAACCGTTGAAGCCACGTCACCTTGTATCTCTTTACTGATCCAGTGCTACTCAGATCACGTGAGAACCAAATTTCATTGCCACGTGTACGATCAGGATCGAAGACTTGAGTAGTCTCCCTATATTGCCCTTACTTTGCCACGTGTCGAACTGTAATTGGCTTTTACAAAATATGTAGCCAACATTACCCTCCGCACTAATATACCCAATACTTGGTGATATTAGTGGATCACGGCCTTTCCCGCGCTTTTGGAACGTGCATAGAGTCTATCTTCTGGAAACACAACCGTCATCTCTTTGGTGATCATTCGCATTAACTCTTTTCCAATTTGTTGAACATCTCAATACCTTAGCATTCGAACCGACTATGGCTAAATCAATTTCCCTTTCTATTGATCAAGCACACGAAGAGCCATTGAGTAATGTTGTTTCCCCTCGAAAGAACCTCCACGCATTCATTAGCCACCTTTACCCGCCTTTCTATATTCAGGTCATGGGAGCCTTTGCAAATTACCAACCTTTGGACTACGAACACATTGTCCTTAATCCTTTGATTCAACAAGTTGCAGACACAGATACAAGAAGTTCTTCCTCTGACTCCCCCTTGTACCTCGAACAAACTGCTTTCAAACCTTTGATTTGGCAAGTTGCAAATATGGACTTAGGAAACTCTTCTTCACAAAATTCTGCATGGGATGAAGCTATAACTTCTTCATCTTCTGAAGTTTCTGGCTGGACGAGCTGGTCAACACCTGAGACTTATGATTTGAGGGAACGAATCAACCATCATTTTGTTGAGTTCACTGACCCTTTGGAGTTTCCTTCATATGCTCGAAGTTCAGTAGTCTACCCTTACGTGCCCATTGACTATCGACGTAGTTTGGAAGAGAACCTTCTTGTGGCATGGTACACTTCCTCCATGCCTACAAAGTCAGTGCTTGTTGCCCGACGCCCAGAAGAGGCACAAGGGTACAACCCATCATTTTTAGCCAAGAAGGCGAAGATTTGCTCTTCTGACTGGCTTGACTATATTAATGCCTTTGTTCCTTCCGCTCCCGTGCCATCTCCCATAATAGAAGCATCCACACCTTCTTCTCCATCCTCTGAAACAGAAACATCTACTCCTTCTTCTTCATCTTCTGAAGCAGAACCATCTACCCCTTCTCCTCTACTAACGCTTTCCTGGACAGAGAAACTGAGGCTTGCCCTCCCCATGAATGAAGTCATTCCACCTTACAAACCTCCGTCAATCCCTACTCCAGCTGAGCGGAAAGAAGCTCAACTTCTGCTTGCAGCTTTCTCTCACTTGCCCTTCAATGTTCTTGAGGACAAAGTCCCTCTCAAGAACTTTCAATGGGCTTGTGATATTCTGACTAGGGGCCATGTCCTTAATCGCATTGCCCAAGCAGAACTTCATATGTTCCTCGACCAACTCCCAGTGCTCCTCTACTGGCATCGAAATTCCATGGTTACTACACAATCTTTGGACCAACTTGCGTCCCTCCGAATTCAAGCCCACTACGAAGCAGAGAACTTTATCAAAGAATTCGATGATTTCAAAAATAAAGATTCTGCGTATTGGGATGATTTGGTCATAGACGAATTGGAACAAAGATTGAGAGAGGAAGCTTTCGAAACAAAGGCTGAAGAACTCTACTACGAAGTGAGAGCTCACCAACTTATGCAGCCAACATTAGAAGAAATAGAAGATACAATAAAGAAAGAACAGAAATTCATTGATCACTGTTGGACCAAATTTCATGATCTTGTTATTTACTCTATTCCTTATTTTTATGAACTTGAGTTCATACCCAGATAGGGTCATTTGATGTAATTGCTTTGGCTTCAATTATAAATAGAATCTTTCATTTGGCATTATTTGACCTTGTTTCCATTTGCCTTTGAGAGCCAATTTAGAGCTTCGAACCGAACAAACTCATTCTTCAAATCTGGACTCAATTGTTTTTAATGAAACACTAAAAGGGACCAACATGTCTTTTTTCAATTTATGGAGTAAAGTTGACAATTCTGGCTGATATCATCTAGAATTAGTGCTTCGAATTTAACAACCTTACCTTTCAAAACTAACTACAACCAATATATGGCCATGGTTGATATAACCAATCAATTTTAAATTGGCCACTTTTACTTCGAAGAGCAGTCCATGCTGCTTTAGTTTAAAAGACAGTCCCCTTTTATAAAAACCAACGATTGGTTTTGATGTTTCGAATAGTAATTCCCACCCTTAAAGAATCCTTAGTTTTGCTTCGAAGGCCGTTATTTTCATTAATAACCCTGAAACAGCTCTTTAAACCCTTTGAAGTAGACCAATACTCGAGCATTCTAGTACCTTTAAATATGTAGTATGCTTCGAAGTCGGCTTCTGTATTTCGCAACCGTTGTTGTTTGATTTTTTGGCGCCAAAATTTGGCTTCGAAGCCAAATACCCTACTTCGAAGCTAGTCTCAGTATCTGGGTTGTGTTTTTTCCCTCCAAAAGTATCAATATTGAAGGAAAACTCTTCGTATTCGTTCTTTTTAGTACTTAATGACTTACGCAATATATTTTTCAGACACGAAACCTTTAAAAGCCCTTTTGTTTTGTGTCCTGAAATCACTTGCACTTTTAACACACAAACCCTACCGATCCTCTAATAACCCTCTCTTCCTCAATGGATCCTTATTCGCTGAAAGTGCCCGCTGGCGACCGTATTAGCCCTACCATGGCTTTGAAGAAATGCATCGATGAAGAAATCTCCAAACTAACAACTGGTGGGTCGAGCGCTATAGATGGACGTCTCTTTGTTCCTCGTCACAGCAGCCAACAAGAATATGTTCTAGGTCCCATCTTTCGGGAAGCTCCTGACCAACTCCCAGCTTTATATCCTCGTTTGGAGGATCACTTTCTTCTCTACGAAGGAGGGCTTGACTGGAGCAATTGGAGATTGACCCGGCCTCATCGCTGCTGGCCGACATTGAGAACTGAATGGGAGGAATGGTATGACAGGGTTGTACCTGCGAGAGAAGATGACTTACAGGAGCTCTATATCCTTGACGCCCTTCGTCTTTCCAGGTTCATCATCCCTGAGGACCCCTTTTTAATTCCAGCTGCTTTATGTTTTTGGAATATGGCTTTTAATTTCTTTCAATTTCGATGTGGCATGATGGCTCCCACCATTCTCGATATTTGCCATCTTTTAGGGCTTTCCCCTCATGGCTCTCCTTTTACTCCCAACTATCCAGACCTCCCTGTCAAATTTTCCCTTCCAGCCTTAAATTCTTCTTATAGCGACTTTGTGAAGGCTGAAAATAAAAAGGAAGGCCCTGTGAAAGACAGAGAACTCTTTTCCTTTATTTTATACTGGTTATGCAAATTTCTTTTTTGCACATCATCTCAGAGGATTATGCCAGAGTTCGCTCCCCTCGCGAAGGCACTTGTCTTGAAAAAACATATAGCTCTTGCTCCTTACCTTTTAGGCCATGTTTACAGAGCTTGTTCCCAATTTTGTGAAAGACCACTTGATGTTAACCAAGGAGGTCCCCTTTGGGTGCTCCAGCTCTGGCTCTTCGCCTATTTTACTGACCTGCATTCAAAATGCCTAAGATTCCTTGTCCAGGATCCTAGCACTTATGGGGAGAAGTATGCTAGGATTGTCCTTTATCCTACTTCTTTTGCTTATTACTTTACTTTCTTTATCAACTCCCTATTTCTCCGTCTGCCTCCTTCTTTTGTCCGTTCGAAGCCAATAGAGGACCGTCCTGGCTGCAGACTTTTTTGGTTGATAAAGAGTGCTCCACCTCACCTCATAAAGATATGTGGGCCTCTATACTGCTACCAAGGGAATTGTTCATTGGCACCTTGAACCCTCGAGCCTATAAGTGCATCTCTGAGGTGTATTGCCCTTCCCAATTTGCCAGACAATATGGGCTCACTCAAGGAATACCTGTTCCACTTTGCAGTCTCTCGAATGTCCACCTTACTGCTAGAGATTTGAGGATATCCAAATCCAAGCTAGAGACGGCAATACTCAAACTGCTGAAGGAATTGAATGAGTTCCAATTTGTCCCCTTTCTTCCATCTGGCTTAGTTTTGAAAAGATTCCAGAACTGGTGGACAGCCAATATGGAAGTGCGTCTATCTGTGCACCCTCATGACTTGCTAATAGGGTTGGGAGTGCCTTCAAAGGCTAAGTCAGCAACGGCTGAGAACATTCCCCCTCTTCCTGAAGCTGCCACAACTACTCCTGCAGCTTCATCCCTCCAGCTAGAGTTACTAGAGCTGCTTCGAAGAAGGGTAAATATCTTCAGATTTCCCTTTTCTTTCTTTTGAATCTTTTGTTCATTTCCTTTACACTTATGTTCTTTGGTGCAGGGTCCCCGCAAGAAGAATTCCCCAAGAGAGCTGAAACTCTAGCTATCCTCAAAAAGAAACAACAACAAAAACAGAAAAGGAAGCTAGTCCTCCCTCCTGAGGAATCTGAATCTCTGGAAGAAGAAGAGGTTGAGCAAGAGCAAGAAGTGCCCTTGCAAAGAACAAAGAAACAAAAGGTGGCTGCCTCCCCTTCTGATATAATCGAACATCCTCCTCTCGAGGCGACTACTACAGTGATGGGGAAAGAACTTACCTCTGAAGAATCTGAACCCCAATTTGAAGAAAGGGGAATCGAAAAGGAGCCAGTAGCAACACTGCCAAGAAAGAAGAGAAGGAAAGTGACTGTTCCTGCTACTGACTTGGTTGAAGACCCCATTCATGAAGCAGCTGCCAAGGCAGTAGAGCAGGAACATTCCAAGGCAATAATTGTTTTTGAAAGGGCCGAGAGGAGACGGCAGCAACCATTTTTGAGAGATGAAGCCGCTGCTGCTGATGCACTACAAAGGGAAACTGCAAGAAGGCGACAAACTGCCGAACATTACTCCCTTCGCAGCTCTCCCATCAGTGCTAATACCTCTGGAACGAGTAATTTCTCTCACACTTCTGCTGTTTTTTTTTTTCTTTTGTCAACTTTTGGTACTGAAATTTGACAGTCCTTTGTATTTCTTCCTTTTGCAGCAACAATTACTGCATTTCTCTTTCTAGTGAGGCCTCCCTCGGTTTTAGTTGAAGTTGGCCAGATGCAGGATGTGAGGACTACTCAATTTATCTTCCCACTTTCAAGGTCTACACTTCCTGTACTTTCCTTGAGACCAAGCATTCCTGCATCTCTCATTCTTGGCTTAGAGCCATACCTCCCTTTTCTGACTTTTGATCTACCTCAGTCCACTTCTCCTTCGAGCCTTGCTCTTCTTCCTTCCTTCACAGAAATTCCAACTGCTATTCCATCTCTGATGGCAGTTGATCCCCTTACAGAGGGTGCTGGTAGTCTTCCAACCCATAGTTCATCACCTTTGCCTACTTCCAGCCCCTCTTCCCTTGATTCATTGGTGGCTAAGACCATAGAAGCTGCCAAAGATGCTCCTTTCATTTCTCCTATCCCCATGCAGTCTTCTATGCCTTCCACTGCAACACTCTCTGCACCCCTCATGTCTATGGATGAGGTTGATGTTTTTGAGGCCAGATTAGCTAGTCTTTTTGACATACCTTCTACCTCTCCAATATCCAGTATTGAAGCTGAGCCATTAGTTTTGGCTAACTCCTTGTTGGAAATTCTTGAGAGCTCTTCTTCTTCCAGCCGCAAGCCTTCTGTACCTTCAATAGACCTGGACACATGCCTAGAGCTACTGATTTCCTTTTTGAGGATTCCCTTCGAGGCTCTACAAAGGCCTATAATTAGAAATGGGTTCCTCCAGTGCTGTAAACTTGCTGAATAGTCAGGCATCGATGTTTCAAGTCATTTGTCTGAGGCAGCAACCACTATCGACTTTTACATCAGCATTTGCCAAGCTGCCAAGGCTGAGGATGAGAAATTGGTCGGTGACCAGAGTTTTGTTTCCCACGTACATATCGAAGTATCAATGCTTAAGGAACAACACTCCTCTGCCTCCCACTTTCGAGTCCAGCTGCTGGAGAGGAAAGCTCAACTTGAAGAGGAGCTAGCTGCAGTAAATCGAGCCTTAGTTCGAACTGATACCAAATTGCAAATCACCAACCAAGGACTGGCTGATCGAAAAGAAGACATGGCTGCAGCTATTCAACTAGTTCCCTCACTTAGTAATAGGAAATCTATTGTACAAAAACAATTAAGACATTGTAATGAATTTTGGGCCAATTTGTGGCAAAATGTACTTAATTCTTTATGAAAGCACAAATTTTTGTCTATCATTTGAGCAGTCTTGTGTATATAGTGTTTATTTCATCCCTTGTGTTTCCCAAATGGTTGGAAAATAAGGCTTTAAATATCTGCCATTAATCTTTTTGGGATGTATATACCCATTTAAATTTCTCAAATGGTATGCTCCGAAAGGCAGAACTCTATGAACTTGATATGGTCCTTCCCAGTTAGGTGACCATTTGCCAAACTTATGGCTCTTAATTCCTATTGGGAGTATTGTTTTCCATACCAAATCACCTTCATCAAAGCCAAGGTGTTTGACTTTCTTATTGTAATTCTTAGCTGCTTTCTTCTTTTGGAAAAGAATGCTATTTAATGCCATTTAATGCCAAAATTCTGGCTTCATCTATGCTCTCTAATTCCAAGCACATACTTTGATGGTACTGCTCAGGATCTAACTGATCTTGGCATTTTACCCTCAAAGATTTAACATTAATCTCCACAGGTAACACTGCATCATGCCCATATACTAAGGCATAAGGAGTGACTCCTGTGCTTGACCTTGGGGAAGTTCTATAAGCCCACAAAACATCCAACAACAGGTTATGCCAATCCCTAGGATTATCTTCCACAACCTTTTGTATTCCTTTTTTCAAGGATTTATTGGATGATTCAGCTTGACCATTGGCTTGTGCATAATAGGGTATGGAATTACCTAGGCTAATTCCAAATTCTGCCACAAAAGACTTTACCATTTTCCCATCGAACACAGTCCCATTGTCCACAGTTATGGTTTGTGGGATGCCAAATCTATGGATCAAATCTTTAATGAATCCAATGACTTCTGTCTGCTCTACAGCCTTGTATGGTTTGGCTTCGACCCACTTCGTGAAGTAATCAGTGGCCACTAGAATGAAACAATGATGCTTCGAAGAAGGTGGGTGTATTTTTCCCATCATATCCATGGCCCATCCTCTAAAAGGCCAAGGCTTCACTACTGCATGTAGGTCAGTTATGGGCACATGCCTTATTGTGCCATGCTTTTGACATGCCTGGCAACCCTTCGCATATTCTATACAGTCTTTAAGGATAGTTGGCCAATAGTAGGAATGCCTTCGAAGCAACCATCTCATCTTTACACCAGGCTGATGAGCATCACAGATGCCTTCATGAACTTCAGCCATAGCTGTTAATGCTTCTTTTGGTCCTAAACATTCTAGCAACAAACCATCTCCCCCCCTTTTGTAGAGAGCATTACCATATATCATGTATTGCATGAACTGCAATTTAATTCTCCTACTGGCCTTCGAAGATGGACCAGCCAAGTATTGCATTATTGGATGTCTCCAATCACTACAACAAAAAACATTTTTGGCGACGCTTTTTGGCAACTAAAACAGAAATTAGTTGCCAAATGTACATAATTGGTGACCATATATGTTTTGGTTGCAAAAAACTAAACTATTGGCGACAAACTAAATATTTGGTCGCTGTTGAGTTTGGCGGGAAGTGAAATTTATAGGCGGGAGCAAAGAAAAAGTTTCTGTGACCAAACTAATATACGGCGACGAAACATTTAGTTGCCAAATGTATTGTTTTTGGCGACACCCATTGCTTAGTCACAGAAAATGTAAACGACATTTATGGCGACCAAATTAATTTAGTCGCCAATAATTAATTTGTCAAAACTACACCGTTTGGTATTTGCCCTAATTTTTAATTGCTAGAAGTAGTTGTCTGTGTGAATAAAGTAATTGACCCATGAAGCTCCATCTCATATTCTCTCTCTCTCTCAAGACCTCAATCAACATACGTCTTCTCTTCTTCTCCTTCTTCTGTCTCTCTCTCTCCCTCCCTCCCTCCCTCCCTCCCTCTCTTTCTCCTTCTCGCTCTATTTCGTTGCCGACCACAAAGAGGGTGCCGCTGACTACACTCACTCGAACGGCGCTGCCCCTTCGTCTCTTGCACAGCCGATCGCGAGCAGCACCGATCGTGACCCTCTCTATGGTCGCTGCTATCTGCCCTCTCTCTCACTGAAAGATACCCAAAAGCCTCCTCCTCTGCCTCTCATTCATAAGGTAATTTTGATTTATTTCTTTTTTAATTTTTCAATTTAATTTGTTATTGCAATCTTGGATATTTCATTCGATTGATCTGTATATTGATGTGAATATCATTGGATGGTACTTTTTGTTTCAAATGATATATGGGTTATGCTCTGTTTTCGAGTTTAACATTGATTTGTTTTATTTTTGTTAATATGATTTGTATTTTTATAATTTGAGAATGTGGATAAATATTACTCACCTAGGTAATAAAGATTCCTCCGCCAAACTCAATCCTGTAATTCCTTTATCTTCTATGAGTTTTGGTTTTGAAACAAAAAGATAGGTTGCAATCCCAGAAATTTAGAGAAAATAGTGGCAAATTTTGCTTGATTTGTTTAGAGCTCAAAGAATTACAGTGAAAGCCAATGAAGAAAAATTAGGGTTTATATAACATGAAAATATTTATGCCCTGCAATTTATGATGTACTGAATTGTTTCATTACATTTTCGAAAAAACCTGTTTTAGCAAATTTTTAATTTTATTTTCTGTTTCGTGGATTTTGGTTTTCAAAGCATAGGAAATTCACTCCAAGAAATGCAGAGAAAACACTACCAAGTTTGTTTGATTTGTTTATTGTCTACACACGAGAAGGGGGCTTACATAGTGGAATATATATATATATATATATAATAAATATACAAATAGAAGGTGGCCAGCTATGATTTCTTGGGACTATCTCTACACATGTGCACCAAAAGACTAAAGTTGAATTTATTTATTTTTCTTTGAATAGTTAAAGTTGATTCATATAATTTGGTCATTATAGGAATGTGATTCTGTACATTTGAAGGTGGAATTGTTAATATAAATTTCATACCATGTTTTATGTATTTAGGAGCTTAATTTATGGGTTTTAATTAATTGTGATTTCTAATTTAGCTTATTGGTTTTTAATATATAATTCTATGCATACTAATAATCTTACTAAAATTATAAATGGTTAGATGTGATTGGTTATCAAAAAAAAAAAAAATTAACAAGATTTAAACCACCAATAATATTTGGACATGGATGTTTTTAGTAGGATTGTTTTTTTGTTTTTTTTTTTAGAGAAGGGGAGGTGGTTGTGGGCCATTGTTTGTCTCATTGTCCTACAGAGAACAAAAGAAAATTAGAAGGAAAATAATTAGAAAAACATATTCGCAGATCAATCTTGAGTTCCATCTTAATCATGACATTCTATAAATGGGTATTCTTGGGAGGTATCATGTCTTGTTTTTATAGTTTCTCAACATTTCACATAGGCTTGGTACATCTTAAAATGTTTTGTTTCTGCATATACCATAACTTTTAATTAATAAGGTCATGCATTGAATTAAACTCTATACTATTAAAAGTCATCAAGATGAGCTATCTACGACAGTGATTATGAATCTTGACCTGATATGGATTCGTTATTAGATTGAAAACAGTATCATGTGGAAAACAAAAAACTATTCCTTCATCCGGAGCTGTTTTAGATTAACATTTAGTTCATGATACCATTCATTAGAGAGAATGTTTAGATTCCCCTTTTTTTTATGATATTCTCTTGTTTGATTGTGCCATTTATTTTGGATAGTTTGGGGATTATACCATGTAAAGTTCTTGTGGGAGCAGAAATGTAGTTGTGGGCTACTTAATACAAAGTTTATGATGTCCATTATCCATTTGAGATTTAACTTAGCACAAGCAAGGAGTTTAAAGTGGAAAATTATGAAGCATGTTAAAATAACAATATCTTAAACTTTCTCTCATCTCTGTATCAAGGAACTACTATTATCGCTCCATATTCCATATAAACATCATGTAGTTTTAATGTTATTTTGAGTGAAGTGCCTTCTGATTAATGTTATTTTGGGTGAAGTGCCTTCTGAAATTTTGTACTTAAGATTGCAAATGTACATTTGTATACTTTGTGGAATTTGCTGTTAATTTGTCCACGAAACTTTTCAATAAGTGTCAATTTAATGTTGGGCTGCTTGATGCTAATGTGTATGGGTCATCTATTCCAACCATGATGAAACTCAATGGCAGGCCAAAGTTAATACAGATAGTTTTTTAATCATCTAAATCCTTCCTGACTTGTTCCAAAATCTATGGTGTCAATGATGTGAAGTACTATAATGCATGATAGTGAATTGCTAAGGGTAGTTCTAAGCGATATAGATTTGCTTTTAATTTATTGCTCATATTTTACTAGTTAATTTAATATTCACATTTTAATGTGAATATTCTTTGCTTGTGTCACAGTGGTGCTGGATTAGATATAGTTGGTACCTTTTGAATTATGTTATGATATTTTCTACTGCTTCTTGAAAACTATGGAATCAGGTGTGTTTATCAATGGGGTTTCTTGTCTTCCCTCATATGTGATTCGAAGTATTTGGGCTTCAAATTGTAACTCTGTTTGAAGGATTTAGTGATTATTTTTATTTTTTTTAAAAAAAGTTAACTTGTTAAATGTATTTTACTACTAATTTTTGTTCTTTATCCAAAACTTGTGTTGATTTTGTTCTTGCAGGTGTGAAAGTTCTTGAACATGTGTCAGGGGAGTTGATTGGGGAAGCTTGATATTCTTGTGGTGGATACGCTCTTGGGATTGGCTGGTGATGCTCAGATATCTATTTTAGAACTGCAATTATTAGGCAGATAAAAGAATATGAATATAGATTTAGAGGTTTTGATGCTTTAACTAGAGGATCAACAACTGGAACGGCCTAAACAGAGTGACAAAGAGACACATTTATGCTTCAAAGGCTCTACCTTTGTTAGATTCATGTTTCAAGCCTCAATAACGAATTTACTAGTCAAATCATGTGTGAAATTGAGATAGCCAAATGTCATAGGATGATATATTTCCTTCTTTTTAATTTTACCAATCTATCTAAACTCAATATGGAAGTAATGCTTCATTTACTTATCTCTCTCTCTCTCTCTCTCTCTCTCTCTCTCTCTCTCTCTCTCTCTCACACACACACACACACACACACACAAACGCACACAAATTCACACAATCAAACAACAATGAATTGTCAACACGAGCATGTCACTCAAGTCTAAATAAACTTGTAGAAACAAACAACACCTCGTTACAACTTTTTGTTAGGAAATTTGCAAAACTTAAGGCTTAAATGGTTCATTCAGGAGGCAAACTTGTAAAACAACCACGAAATCAATCAAACATCAACACGAGCACGTCACTCAAGTCTAAATAAACTTGTAGAAACAAACAATAGTTTAATGCCTAAAGGTGATCACTGAGTAGAGGTGGTCACCCAAAACTTGATTGGTCGTGAAGGTGATCACTGACAGATACATTTTGAATGTACTCATAAACCAAGTAGAGGTGGTCATCTCCACTGGCATACCCCAACAACTCCACCTATAAATACATATAGGCTTGATTGGTAAAAAATGTTTGAACTTTGTTAAATCACATTAAATTTCATTTTGCAGATATGAAAATGTTACTTACCACATCAATGTGATGTATCTTGCACAAGACCTTGAGCTCTGCAAAGAACTCCTTGGACTTGTTAGATCTCATCTTCTTAATCTGCAAAGAACTCCTTGGATGATTTAATTCCATATGGGTATGGCTACCATCTCTCTATTGGCCGTGATGGCTATTGTAGGTTTAATGCTAGTGGGTTTGTATGGTGGGATGTGTGGGTTTAGAGAGGAACTAGAAAAAAGAAAATGAGAGTTTAGGAAGGAGACTAGTAGAGTTTAGGAAGGACCTAGAGTTTAGGAATGAGAGTTTCAAAGAAAGGATGATTTATTATCCCTACATTTTTGAGATTGCTGCTATATTTTGTTTTAATCTAGGGACCAAAGATGTGTTTTAATTTCATTATCCCAATGTCAAACTCTTATTATGTTTCCTAAGAACACTATAATGTTATACTAGAAATGTCACACATCTCATAATTTGCTTTTGCAATATCAGACAACTAATTATCACAATATATCATCGGCAATAAAGTATGATTTGTGGGCACAATGCTAGCAAACTATTCATATTCATCCTAGTTTTTATTTGAGGAACTTTTTGACCTTAATGTAAGTAAAAGCAACCTTAAGTTTAAGATTTTGGTCCTTCTGATTTCAATTTAGTCATGACAGTAAAGTTAGCACTTTGGATTACATCTCATTCTAGTGGTAGCTCCTACTCAATTGATATTTGCTCTTGTTTTGGAACCTTGAAATTGGATTTCATCAGTATTCCATAATGACATAATTTGAGCTAGGTTTTGGTTGGACAATATGTGACTGATTTACAAATTTATAGAGATATTGCTTGTAATTAGTTCATATATGCCAAGTTTAACTGGTGAATCATGTGTTACTTTTTGATTTTGGTATATTGAAATTTTGTAATTCAGCGTAGGAAAATTTGCTCTCAATTTGTTCATCTATAATGTGAAACTAATGTTTTTAGACCAAGACCTTTATTATTAACATTTTAACATTATAGTTTTTTTTTTTCATATGTTTGACAGATTGGCAATGGATGGAATATAGTTCGGGGAGCATCAAAGGATTACATTTTGAATTTTCGGATATATTTTATCATAGGTTTTTGTTATGAATTTGCAAGCTTGGAAGGTTTTTTGGAATTACATGTTTGAAGTTTTTTTCATATGTTTGACAGATTGGTAATGGATGAAATATAGTTTTGGGAGCATCAAAGGATCACATTTTGAATTTTTGGATATATTTTGTCATAGGTTTTTGTTATGAATTTGCAAGCTTAGAAGGTTTTTGGGCATTACATGTTTGAAGTTTGGGATTGTAAGAGATTTGTACTTAAATTGGATGTTTTGGATTTGATATGTTGTTTATATTTAATATGGTACTACTTTTATATTTTGGATGCTTTGCACAAGTGTGTTAATTTGAATTATATTTTGCTTATGTTTATAGGTTTATGAATTATGTATTGAACAAGGAAATTGTTAAAAAAATTTATAAATAATGAATTTTTGGTGACAGGTTTTTTTAGTTATAAATTTACTTTTGGTGACATTTATTTATGTTGCTGAAAGTATGTGTCCATAATTTTTTTAGTGACCCAAAACTTGATTGGTCGCCAAAAGTTTTAACATTCAACAACCAATTCTTTTAGTCATTGAAAGATATTTTTAGCGACGTATTTATATGTCGCTGAAACTTAACATGTCATCAGCTGGAGGCTACTTTTAGTGACTAAATGTTAATTTATGGCGACGAAATTTTAGTCTTTTGGCGACGGAAATATTTGGTCGCCAATTTATTTATAAAGGCAACCAAAATTGATTTGGTCGCCGAAGCATTTAGTGACAGGGCTTCAGCGACCAATTTTGTTCATGTCGCGGATACTTTCAGCAACCAAAATTACACTTTTGGTGACTAAAAAAAAGGTCGCTAAAAGTGTTTTTTTTTGTAGTGAATCTTGTTCTTGTAAGTCATTATGATTGACTTCCAAGACCACATTCCTTTTATTCAAAGGCGATATCAATTTCTGATATGTTGTTTGGTTTATGTCCCTTTGGGCATTCTCCCTTCTCTTGAAGTTCGAAGCTTTCTGAGCCACATCATTAGCTCTATTATTCAAGAATCTTGGAACATGAGTTACATTTGCTATTTGAAATTGAGAAAGCAAGTGTAATGCAACAACATAGTATGGCAAAATACTTATGCTTTGACACTTGAAAATCCATTTCACTTGGTTAACCACCAATTGAGAGTCTCCAAATATGTCAACTGCATGTACTTGTAATCCCATAAGGATTTCTAGTCCCACTATTAAGGCTTCATATTCAGCCTGGTTATTGGAACAGCTAGCTTCATCCACTCTGAAACCATGTGTGGTCTCTACCCCTTGTGGAGATTTAATCACAATACCAATTCCAATCAAGCCATTGGCTTTCGATCCATCGAACCACATATGCCATGGCTCAACACTAGCCATGCCAAGCTCCATTATCTCTTGGCTCTCTGTTTGAGATGAATGATCTGCCAGAAAATTGGCCAGAACTTGCCCTTTTACTGCCCTTTGAGGGACATATTCTAAATGGAATTCTGATAAGGCTAGTATCCACTTGCCAATTCTTCCCCTCAACATAGGTCTAGATAACATGTACTTAACCAAATCTGTGGTTGCAATTACCAAGACAGTTGTAGGTAAAAGATAATATCTTAATTTCATTGCAGCAAAATACAAAGCAACACACAGTTTTTCTACAGCTGAATATTTACATTCACAAGAATTTAAAAACCTACTAAGGTAATAAACAGCTTGCTCCTTGCCTTCTTCATTGTCTTGGGCTAAGAAAGCTCCCAATGAATTTTCTGCTGCAGCTATGTACAATTTCAAGGGTTTATTATCCTTTGGTGGCATCAGCACTGGAGGGTTGGCCAAGTAGGCTTTGATACCTTTGAAAGCAATTTGATGCTTTACTGTCCACACAAATTCCTCTTCATCTTTCAGCCTTAACAAGGAAGAAAATACTTTAGTTTTCCCTGCAGTGTTAGAAATAAACCTTCGAAGAAAGTTAACCTGTCCAAGGAACCTTTGTAATTCTTTCTTATTTGATGGAGGCCTAGCTTCAATGATGGATTTGGCTTTATTCTGATCAATCTGTATCCCTTTCTTGTGCACTACATAACCCAAGAAGTTTCCAGATGATACGCCAAAAGCACACTTAAGAGAATTGAGCTTCAATTTGAACCTTCTCATTCTTTCAAAGGCTGCTTCTAAGTGAAACAAATGCTCCTCCATGGATTGGGATTTGACTACAATGTCATCAATATAACATTCCAAATACCCTCCAATGAGGTCATGAAAGATAGTGTTCATAGCTCTCTGATATGTAGCTCCAGCATTCTTCAGGCCGAATGGCATTTTAACCCATTCGAAGGTGCCAATATTTTCAGGACATCTGAATGCTGTCTTGTGGATGTCCTCTTCTGCAATGCAGATTTGATTATAACCAGAGTTTCCATCCATCATTGATAAAACTTGATGCCCTGTTGAACTGTCTACCAACAGATCCACTATAGGCATAGGGTACTCATCTTTCGGAGTTGCTAGATTTAAGTTTCTGAAGTCAATGCATACCATCATTTTACCATTCTTCTTGACTACAGGCACAATATTAGATAGCCATTCAACATACCTAGCTGTCCTAATAAAGCCTGCCTTGAGTAGTCTAAGAATCTCTTCCTTGACTTTCTGAATTACTTCTGGACTCATTCTTCTTGGTTTCTGCTTGTATGGCTTGAAATTAGGCTTCATAGGGAGCCTATGTTCCACTAATGACCTATCCAATCCTGGTAGTTCATTATAAGACCATGCAAAGCAATCTTTATATTTCTTTAGAACAACCAATAACTGGTCCCTGTCCAGATCATTCAAACAAGCGCTTATATAGGTGGGCTGTTGCATAGAACCTTCCCCTAAATTTACTTCTTCTAAGGGGTCTTGTGTCTGAGAACTTATTGAAGCTTCTTGCTTGGTTTCTTCTACCTTCAAAGCAACCTTCTCGCCTTGTTCTGCTCCCAGGCTCTTTAGTTCAACGTCTTTGCCCTCCTCCTCGTAGACAAAATCTGTCCATAAGGCATCCTCTTCTTGTATTTCCTGGACTTTTGTTTCAATGTCCAATGCACAGTATTTGCCAAGGGTCAAAATTCTGACCCGTTGCTGCTCCTGTTCACAGCCAATTATCATGGCTTCTCTTTCTTGCTCCTGTACTTTCTAGACTATTGCTTTTACATCCAATGTTGAAAATTTAATTAGAGCCAAAGACTTGGCTTCTTGTCCTTCATCTCTTTGCCTACAACCAGGCATCATTGTCATCCTTAACGACAACCTCTTCATCAGCACTCTCTTGGACTAAGTGCTTCAGGTGTGTCACTTCCTCATCAGCCGTCACTTCGGCTGAGCCATCAGATTTCCTCAGCATACTGAGTGGGGTGACCCCCTCAATATACAGTTTGGCCTCTGCAAAGTCTGCACAAGCTATGAAGGGTTGAGGATCTGCATCAATTTCCTCCGTCTCTCCATTGCCTAAGGCCATCATAATCTTCTGATGCAAAGAGGAAGGCACACATTTGTTAGTGTGGATCCAATCTCTTCCAAGTAAAGCATTGTACTTAGCATTACTGTCGATTACGAAGAATGCTGTCATGCAGTCCCTGGTTCCCACACTCAAGTTAATGGGTAGAATCCCCTGAGCCATCTGTTTGTCTCCAGCAAAGCCAGCGATGGTTGTGCTGGTTGGAATCAACCTGGGATTCTTTTTTCCTAGTTTCTTCAAAGAAGATTTCGGTAGTAGGTTCACTGCTGCCCCATTGTCTATCAGGACACGGTTCAGTTGTATCCCATCGAAGAACGCTTTGATGTACAAAGGCTTGACATGTTGTGTCATGGAATTCGAGGGATACTCAAAAGGATACGAGAGGTTAATGCTCACCTCTTCTTCACTCTCGTATTCAGTCTCCATTGGGGTAGCCATCCCAGGATCATCTTGTACCATACTTACTTGCGAGTCTTCACTAGAGACAGGAATAGGATCTATGTCTTGGTCATCTTGGTCCTCATTTCCAGCCTGGAACTCATGAGGCAGTATGTGTACCATATTGACTGATACTGGGGGAAATGAGCCAAACTGGATGGCTGGCTGTGCCTGTTTCCCCTCTTGGCTATCTTGCTCAGTTACTTCAGAAGCATCCTGCATGCTGCATTCTGGCACTTCGCTGCCAACAGGTTCCTTCGAATGGTTTTCCTCGACTGGTTTTCCAACCAAAAATGTTTGCTCAGCCATGAAGGCTTCGAACATTTCTTCTTCCATCATTTCTTTCTTCTGGCTTATGCCAATCTCTTCTTCTGTTTCGCTATCACTCTCCATCAGAGCCTTCTCCAGCCCTGCTAAGCTAGCCTTTTCTCTGGCTTTTAGTTCAGAATGAACCTTGGCCAACTGTTCTCTGCTGCAAACCACTTTGTTCTGTGGAATTGGTTTTGGAGCCTGGTCTGACTTTGGATTCTTCTTTCCTTCTGTCTTAACCAGTGAAGAACTCTCTCCACTTTCTTTCAGATCTTGCTGGTACTGAGTGTACCTGCGCTGAATCTTTCTTCTTTGTGATCTTGAAATAACTGGGACCATATCTGGTTCCTTTGTCTTTGGGTGTTTAAGCAATACCCAATTGTTCGGAGCCACCAAAAGAGGCTTGACCATCCTGCCTTGGTTTCCAACATCCCTTTGGGCAGGTACTTCCCGAGGCTTGTTCTGCATTACAAACCAATCTGGAACCCCAGGTACCCACGAACTTGTTGACTCAGATGTTGAACTACTTTTTTCAACCTTCGAAGCCATCTTCGAAGCTGGCTGTGAAGGTAAGTGTTTGGCTCTGACCTCATGTTTTGAACCTAATTCAGACCTTCGATGAAGATAGCCACTTTCTGTCCTGCGTGAGGCTGGTCTAGGAGGCCAATCCCTGGCCTTGATCCCATGAAATGAGCCTCTCTCCAATCTTCTTTCAGAATGACTGCTCTCCATTCTGTAATAGTTAGGTGGCCTAGATTCATGTAAGGGCCTCTTGCCTTTAGCATGCATTCTGTCCATTGCAGGCTCAACCACTGGTGGTCGCTGCCTATCACTAGCTGGATACGGCCTTTTGTTGTAAGCGTTGGTCGATTTAGGACGTCTCTGACCATCCCTGTAGTATTGCTTCCCATCAATTGGAAGCCCTTTCAACCATTTATAACTCAGTCTGCACCTGGGACACATCCTCTGCATTACAGCTGCTTCCAAGGAATCATCATCAAGTACTTCTTCATCAGAGTGTTCCTTCTGGTGTGAGAAACCTTGTCCAATAGCTGGTAGGTTTTTAGTGTCCTTCTTGGTAGTTGTCTGGTTGGCAATATGCATCTGCACATTGACGTCTTCCAACTCCTGCAGAGATAGATTCTGGAAGTTTGGTACAACCACATTAGCTGTACTTTCTCCAACTTCTGGAAATGGATTACTGTCGATCCCCATGGCCTTTTCTGTTTTGGCTGAGAACTTCAAACTTCCTTTCCGAATTTGTTCTTGGATCCTGTCTCGAAAAATAATGCAGTTTTTAGTCGAGTGAGACCAAGAGTTATGCCATTTACAATATACTTTTCCCTTAAGTTCATTTGGAGATGGCAGTTTTACTCCTTTAGGTAACTTAAGGAAGTTGGCCGCGAGCAAATGATCAAAAATGTCATCTGCTTTTGTTAAATCGAAAGAGTACTTTCTGTGAAAGTCTTTCTTTTTAAACTGCTGGTCAATTGTTGTGTCCTTATGCACTAATGCCTCACAGATCACAGGTTCTTTGCCCACAATCTCTGCTGCATCGATCTCATAATTAGGATCTCTATAATATGTCTTGTACGATGCATTATTTCGATCTTGTTCCTCCTCTAGTAATGCTTCATATCGAGACACCTTATAGGTTAGTTCGACCAAATCTCTGAATTCGGTTGAGTCAAACTTCTTTCGAAGCCTGAATTCTAAACCGTTTTGAGCCAATCTTACGAATTCTGGCTCTGGTAGGATGACTCTACATTTATTTCGAGCCCTTTTAAATCTGGCAATAAACTGAGTAGCCTTTTCTTTAGGCCTTTGACTCAATCTAGCCAAGTCTGCCATGGAAACCTCTGGCTCCGATTGGAAGAATTGGGCATGAAATGCCTCTTCCATTTGTTGCCAATTTTGAATGGAGCCAGGTGTAAGGTTAATGTACCATACAAATGCTCTCCCAGTTAGAGAATTTGGGAATAATCTCAGTTTCATATAGTCATGATTAGTAAATTCACCGCATTGAGCAGCAAATCTAGCAATATGCTCTACTGTTGATTGATTTCCACTCCCATAGAAAAGGGTAAAATCTGGTATCCTGAAACCCCTTGGGTATTCATGTACCCTATCCACCCATTCTGGGTATGGCTTTCTGTATACAGGAGTCTGGACCCCCCGAGCCATCGGTCCACACATCTCCCTAACAATATCAACAATTTGGTCCCTAGGGACCATATTTTGTGCCAACTGAACCATTACTGGAGGAACAAACACAGGGTTTGGTGGACAAACTTGTGCTTGTGGTCCTCTTGGTCCGTAAGGTGGTACATTTGGGACTGGTTGTCCCTGTGGTGCATGTTGCTGTTGGGGGTATGAGTAACCCCTTTGGGCCTGACCCGCGAAGGGACCTGCGAAGGGTACTGGAACAGGTGTTGTGTCTCTGCCATTTGTAGGAAAACTCTCCAACCCCTCGGGTATAAATTCGAATAAGGGATTATTATATCCCCTAGGGCCAGGTATGGCTTCGAACATGAGATTCGTAACCATTCTCACGCCAGTTTCTTGTACTTGACCAGATCCACCAATTTGTGTGGCTTCATTGTTGAGTACTGAGGCATTTTGGCCTGCTACAGGCCTCGAAATGGGTTCATACCAAAACTGAGGTGATGGTCTTTCATAATTTTGATTACTAGTTTGACCATTAGAATGTCCATTAACTTGCATACGCTGTTTATCTCTAGCCAATCTTTGCTGAGAGACATTTAAAACTTTGTCTGTGTGTCTTGTATTCGTTGGTTGGTGGGTATTCATTCGATCCAAAAAGGATGTTGCCCACCTTTCCATTGTGTTCATTAATTGTTGTCCCATGGCATCTACTAGGCCATCCCATGGATTTGTTGGCTGAGTAGATGGAACAGTGGATGGTCCAATTCCTTGGTTTCGTCCAATATTATGAACATATGGTTCTTGTCCAGAAGTACTGGTCTGTTCGACCATAGGTTCTGATAACATGGGAGTTTCCACAGGATGTGTTACCACATTATCCTCTGGATTAGGTATTTCTACCTCTCCTTCTACGCCTTTTTCCAAGCGTTCATTTTCTCCTTGTCGTCTTCGTCTAGCCATTTTAATTAGTCCCACCGGGCGTGCCAAAAATATATGTTGACTTTTTGGCTTTCGAAGGGTATTTTTGTAAATGCGAGCGTGCCAGCAAGGATCAATCAGTTCTTACAGAAATTATATTTGCCAACCAATTATCAGACGATTGTGTTGTAGTTCTTTCAGCCACAATGAAGAGGACTTTTACTGGTGGCTTGACTTAGGAGAATTTAAGCAAAATAACAGGTAAATGACGAACAATCGAAGCATTTCATTAAAATGAAAACTTACAATAAGCCAAACTCAGCCTCGTAGAGGTTTACAGCAGCAATCTACTTGAAACTACTCCTATGAATGAAGTGCGGTGCAGGAATTTAAAGTGCAGGAAATGTAAAGACTGGAAATATAAAACTGGAAAAGAAAATATGAAGTAAATGACTGGTTTTTTGGATCTGAGTCTGGGGGCTTTTTCTGGGGACCTCCTTGCTATTTATACTCCTCAAGGATGACCATCGAACTGCACTTCAAACCGTCGAATTGTTCCTCCATGATCGCTGATCATGCTGCCTTAGAAGTAGTTCCACTACGCCATCACTTGCAGTTGGGCTTCCCTCCTGTATTCGAATTTGAATATGAGTAACCGTTGAAGCCACGTCACCTTGTATCTCTTTACTGATCCAGTGCTACTCAGATCACATGAGAACCAAATTTCATTGCCACGTGTACGATTAGGATCGAAGACTTGAGTAGTCTCCCTATATTGCCCTTACTTTGTCACGTGTCGAACTGTAATTGACTTTTACAAAATATGTAGCCAACATTATTAAAATAAAAGTACAAACATAAAAATTATCAGATATATTTAGTTATACAATTTTTTTTTTTTAATTTTAATGTTATGCACAACGCATTGAGTACAGATTGAAAATCCTTATGATGCATTTGGAAGACGCAAGGTTGCTTTTAATTTTTTGGTGGTTGTTGCATAGACGTCTACTTTAGAAGGCAAACACGGGACTCTCTTTATGGTGTGAACCAAAATTTTCATTAGTCTAATGGGAGTGGGTTCACAGCAGCAACTGCAGCGTAGCTGCCATTTTGTGCCTTTATTATTATTTTTTTTTCTTGGGCGGTGTGGTAGAAATGGTATTAGTTGTTTAAAATATTCCTTGGGACAAAGTATCATTAATTTTTTTATTGATTTCATTTATTTAAATAAAAAATTTTGATCGAAATATTATTGATTGTATTAAAAAAATATTATGCTTACAACATGTATTAATTTTATTTTTTTAACAATATTTAATTTTTAACCAGCAGTGATTCATTGCCTAATTTTTTTTTTTTAAATACAACCAATAACAATCTGGTCAAAATTTTTTGGAGAAATTATAAATAAATAAAAAAATTTAAAATTTGAACCTTATAACAAAATAAATCCTAAGATTTTAATTTTGTCAATTTAAACCTTAATCTTTTAAGTAAAACCAATGAGAAAATGGTATTTAGGCCATTAAACTTAACAAAAATGCTATTTTAGAATTTTATGTATATCTATATTAACTTTGATGGCTAAAATACATTTTTTTATGTCTGTTTTATTTAATAAAAATAGATAAATAATTTAAATTGAAAACAAATTAAAAGATAAGTGTTTAAATTAAAAAATTAAAACATCAAAACTTATTTTATTACTAGAATCAAATTATGATATTTTTTATTGTGATTTCTCCAAGTTTTTTTTTTTTGTTAACCAGCCAAACTTTGCCCCAAAAGATACTTTTAAAGATCCAATACCATTTCTACAAAATAATAATAATAATAATAATAATAATAATAATAATAATAATTAATTAACCAAAAAAACAAAACGGCACCGTACCTATGCACAGCAATCGCTGTTGTTTTGTACACACCGCAACATCTCCATTCCCTTGATAAATGAGAAATTTTATAAACTACATTAATTTATAGTTAGATTGTTGAGATCATAATTTTATCTTAAACAATAAATAATAAACATATCTTTTTAAATATATAGTATTGTACAAATCTTTTTCTATCAACTTCCTACTTCAATTTTTCATAATTCGTACCTATAATACAATTGAAGGTATGAAATTAATTGTACAATTACACAATTTTGTTTAATAGTTTATCTCATAATACAAATTCATTAAATCTACTATTGTATATTATTTACATACTATTGGTATAAGAATGTATTAATATCAATACGTAATATATTTTTATATATCAAGAGTTATTGAGTCTCGTTTCATGTGCCACGAATATTTTACATGATAAATAATATAACATTAGTTATCAATATATTTTCATTTATGTAGAAAATGTGGAATAGTTTTTTTAAGAAAATAGAATGGTATTATAACTTAATATTTTGATCGATATAGGAATTACATAATTGTTTTTATGATATTTATAGATCAATACTTATAAGTGTTTGCAAGATCACTTTCATAAAACTATCAAGTTATATAATTTATTATGTTATCTATAAGTAATCAACATATGACAAAAATTGATCGAAACTTTTTATTTGATATATTTACTTTTTACATCATTGAGTTGCTGCAATAATGTTTGGGTATCATTTGATTTTTTTTTTTTCCTTTAACTAAAATGTGTATATGAGGTACATTGTTTTTCTTGAATTTCATAACAGATAGGACAATTTCTGTTTCAGCTCATCTAACTTTGCTTGGAGAGCATGTTGCAATAGATATTCTATAATTTTTGTTTCACCTTCTTATTTTTCTTCTTACTCACCATTCTAACTCATTGTAATAAAAATATTTTGATGAGTAAGAGTTTGAGGGGATATCATATTGTTATGAATTTCAAAATTCATTTTCCCTTAATAATGTGATTTTTTTTTTGTGAGAGAAAAAAAAAAGTATAATTATTGTCGTGATGGATGTGCTTTATAAAGTCTTAGTTTGTTATTGAAAGTTTTTGTTATGAACACTTATTTGTATGACATGTAAGGAGAATAATACACAATTTCGTAATTTTTTCCTAGCAAATACAACTATATTACTAAGGCGATACATGTTGCAAATTAAAGTATATGATGGTAATATAGCATTACAGACTGACAATGTAGGAATATAGTAATATTGTTTACTTGAATTTTTGAAGGGCCGAACCAAGCACATGATTAATCTAAGCAATAAAATGCTTCGAATAATATCAACAAAGTGCTTCGAATGATGTAATAGCACCAATGAAGTGCTTCGAATGAGTATGAAATTATGACCAGATGTCTCGAATGCTAGCTATTATGGACTAGTAACAAGCTTCGAAGGTGGTATAAAGGACCAAAATCATCTTTCGAAGGTTGAAAGTGCCGACAAAGGACAAATTACATCCTTGGAAATATTCGGCAAAGCTTCGAAGGTTCATAACCACCATTACTTCGAAGTTGTTAATGCAAGATGGAGTGCTTCGAAGCTTACAAAATTATGGCAAAAGGGCCTTCGAAGCAACTTTTGGCCAACATTGTGGTTATTCAAATTTTGTATGTTCTGGTTCATACATAATTAATGAAAATATTAATTTTGTGTTTCGAACCAATTATTAATTCTTCGAAGACACCAAAACTGTTGTTCTTCGAACCAACTTAGCATGCCAAAAACAGGCATTATTCGACAACTAACTAATTGTCATTTTGCATATATTTGAAGAGATGTACACATTTCGAAAGTTTTCAAAGCTTTATACAGTTTCGAAGGTGAAGTAATAAACCTTTGAAACAACTCTTGATGTTTCGAATGTATCTTCAAAACTTTATACAGTTTCGAAGGTGAAGTAATCAACCTTCGAAACAACTCCTGATGCTTCGAATGTATCTTCGATGCTTTGATTGTGTACATACAAACAACTAGCCATCAATTTGAAAAGATAAGCCATTCTCAACCATTTATGTCATCCCTTGTTCTTAGTGCTTCGAACTCATAAGAACAATTTGTTAATTTTATTAGCCACATCATTAGAATTATATTTTGATGTGAACCACAAATCAAAAAAGGATTTTGAACACCAAAAGTCATGGTATAGTGTGACCATGAAAATTCATACTTTTTTACATTTTGAAAAATGTCAAAAATTTTGAATTCATGAACAGTGGCTTGTTCATTATTCTTGACCATGTTTGGTTTAAAAACATGACTTTCGCCGAATTGATTTTCATAATTCTTTGGCAAAGCGGGTTGTTTTTCCATGTTAGCCATTAATGGCTTATGAAAATCCCCCATAAGAATGTTATTTTCATGACTCGACTCTCTAAAAATTGGTTTTTGAACCCCCCGAGCCATGTATGAAACATCATTCTTAGCCAAATTTGGCTCAAAAACATGTTCTTTCGTTATGTTAATTTCATAATTTGGCTCTTTAAAAACGGACTCTTGAACCCCCCGAGCCATTGATGAAATCAACTCTTTGCTTTTGTTATTTTCAACCATGGACAAATTCTGAAAAAATTCACCAATTCCAGCCATTAAAGCCTCAATTAGAGACTTGGTAGTGAGAATTGATAACTCATCATTCCATTGGCGAATTTCCATATCAAGTTGATGAATTTCTCCAATTAAATGGTGTCTTTTTTCTTCCACCAAATAATATTGTAATGGATGAAAGTTTATTTCATCAAGAAAATGGATCTCTTCTTGAAGATCCAATATTTTCCTTTCATGCCAATATATTTCAAATTGACAAGTTCGAATGGCGAAATCCAAATTGTTTGTCATTTCTTACACTTGGCTGTCCCACCGGGCGTGCCAAAAAATGTTGGCTTATTTTTCCTACGAAGGAAAATATTATGAATGCGAGCGTGCGAGCAAGGATTGAAAAATCCTCACAGATTAAATTCAAGCCAATTATCAAGCGATTGTGTTGACGGTTCTTTTGCCTCAACAAAGAGGACTTCAAAATTGCCAAAGTGTAGAGAAAAGAAAAATTAAAAGAAGAAAAGGAGATGGAGAAAGAAGATTGAGTGAACAATCAAAGTAATAATTACTTACCTCTACTCCTATGCTTCGAAAAAGAAGTGCATGAAAATAAATGCTTCGAAATATAAATCTATGTTAAACTACTCCTAAGATAAGGAAAATGACAAGAAATATTGAAATCAACTGTCTTTGATTTTAAGTTCTGGATCTTTACAATGTAGCCATGAATGGCTATTTATAGACAAATATTTGTAGGAAAAAACTTCCAGTAATAACTACCTAATAACCACCTAAAACTACCCACTCTTCCATCTTCATTCCCATAATGCCACATAACCCTCAATGTCTTCATAACTTCTCATAACCTCCAAATGAGTAGGAGGATGCCACATGTCCTGCAATTATATAAATCATAAATAATAATAAAAATTGCAGATTTATGGTGCTAACAAATATATATAAATTTACATTTATATTTTTTATATATATTTATATATGTAAACATTGACATATGTAAGATGTTACAAAAATAATATATGTGAAATCTTTTGTAACAATATAATACAGTTAACAATGAGAAGTTAATTATTCATAATTAAATAGTTGGTCATAATGTAGATATTTAGTATTACATTTTGTCTGTATGCATCACTTTTTAATTAGATTATTAAATTCACATAAAAATTGAAAAGAATTTGTAAATAATTTGTATAAAATTAGAGATTAGTAAAGAAAGATTTGAAAAAAGAGAAATTTATAATGTTTAGTTTGGTTTTTTTTTTTTTTTTTTTCAAACTTTTGTTTTGAATTTTTTGGTTTTCATATTATTTTGTCTTTGATTCTGTTTTTTTTAATAACCCTTTTTTATTTTCTTTTTAGATTAACTTAATTTAATACTTTTTTTAATTTTTAATTTTACTTTTAGATTTAAATTCACTTAATCTAAATACACTTAAAAAATAATTTGTTGTGTATTCTTTTTTTTAAAAAAAATTATTAATATTAAATAATAATAATAACAAAAAAACAATACATGTTTGAATTTATAAATTTTTTTACCAATATTTTACTTTAAAATTCTATTTAGATTATTAGATATTAGATTTTAATGTAAAAAAATAATTTAAATATAAAATATGAAGAAATTCTAGTATCTTCAATCATCAAAACTGAGAAAATATGAAAAATTTAAAACTGAAAAACATATTTAAAAAATAAAACTAACGAAAGTAGTTCTTGTTTTGAATTTTGACATTATACCTTGTTTAAAAATAATGCATGTTTTTTCTTCTGTTTAGATTTGAACGAATGCATACAACTTAAGATTTAACCAAAATTATTTACAATGATTTGATCCATGATGGACAATTATAAATATTATGTAAATCGGTATAGTAGCAGACACAGGAAATAAGAAATAGTGGTTATTTTTTTCTTCAATTATCATCAATGTAAAAAATAGGAACGTTTTTTTTTCTTTGATAAAAAGGGGGACGATTTGTTTATACTTATATAGGACTCTTCTGAAAATAACAAAATAGTTTATTTATATAAGACTCTTTTTCATGATTTTTAAAAAATATAGTACATTTCAAAGGATAAAACTAAAATTAAAAAAAAAATAGAAAACATGCAAGCTGTTCACACTTTTATAATAATAGTAAATATTATTTATTTATAATCTTTTAAAAAAAAATCCATGTTCTTATCGAACTTGTAAGTCATTTTTTATAATTGAGTCGGTGAACATCTAACCGAAACGTGTGAGTAAAGGTAATTTAGAAAGCGAAAAAGTAGAAAGCACTTATATCCTTTGTACTTTTTAAATAGAGTAGACTTTATTTATAATTTTTTTTAAGGACCATGTTCTTACCAAACTAGTCGAGTCATTTTTACATTTAAATCGGTGAATATCTAACCGAAACATGTGAGTGGAGGTAATTTAGAAAGTGAGAAGGTAAAAATATTCTATACTCTTCTTACTTTTTAATTATTTTATTTTATTTTATTTTATTTTCGAAAGTCTCGTGTTTTTACCAAACCTATCAAGTCATTTTTTATATTTAAATCAGTGAGTATTTAATCGAAACATGTAAGTGATGACAATTTAAAAAGTGAAAAAATAAAAAACACTATTAAATAGAGTAGATGGATAGATAACACATTTTAACATATTTTTTTTAATTTCAGCATTAAATGCTCTAAATTAGAGATTCTTTTTACTGAGGCAGAGCAAGAAATTCGTAAAATTCGTAATCTAATTCGGTTTAATCCAATTCGGTAGGTTTGGATTATTTTTTGAATCCCTAGTTCGATTCTGAATTGAAAAATTAAAAATCTGTAGTCCATAGATTGGTTCCGAATTGGAACCGATCCAAACTGTATACAAATAGCCTATATTTATATTATATACCGTCCTGCATAATATTTTCTCTTATTTCATATAAAACCTAAACTCGCATAGTATCTTATTTTATTGCTTTTGTTTGTTGATTTTTAATTTTAATTTGTAATGGTCTAAATACTTATAGTGGAACTAATTTTTTTATGGTTGTTTAAATTCTAGAACAGTATGTCATTATTGTGGCAAGACATGTTATTGTGGAACTAATATGATGTTATGTTTATATTTTTATGAAATTAAAAAATTATATATATTTTTTTATTTAATCATGTAAATCCGTGATCCTAAACCGATTCAATCCGTGTTTCAATAAATTGGTTCGAATTGATTCTACGATTTAAAAAGATTAAATTAATTCTAATTTTTCACGAATAGTAAATAACAGCTTAATTCTAATTTTATTCCAATCTAAATTAATTCAGACCATACTCAACCCTAAATTCTACAACTCTAACTATATTATTTTAACACAATTTTTTAACCCCACCATCAGAGATTCTCTGAATGGTAGATTCTCTATACAACTCAAACTCTACTATTACCAAGAAAGACTTTCACATACAACATATATTTTATATAATTAAAAAAAAAACAAGAAAAATTAGACTTTCCCCCTTATTATCAAAAAAAAATATCTCTCTCTCTCTCTCTTTCATTATAATTTTTTTTATTTATTAAAAACTCTTCTACAACTTTTTTTTTTTTTTTTGATCAGCAAAAACAAGAGCTTTATTGATGAAAAAAGGCACCTTACATGCAAAAAGACATCAACAAAGCCTGGATTTGGAGAGAATTGGTGAGAGACCAATCCAGCCCAAGGAACAGCAGGAAAAACAGGACAAGCAGAAGAAGCTCTAACTTCTCCCATACACCTGAACAAACAAACAAACTGACAGAACAAACACCAGATGAAAGGCACCATACCAAGGCACCTTACAGACAGCACTCAACAACAGACTTGACAATTAAACCAAGAAGAGCAGACTGTGATGGCCTAAGCAGCTGCAGGCTCAAGAAGAGCAGACTTGACACAGGTTTGCTGTCCTGCTCCAGAAACAAACTAATTTGGGGTGGGTGTTATTTTGAAAATGATCAACTATGGGTGAAGAAGAGACAGTGGTTGCAGTTGAGGCAGTGGAAAATGGGACTACCACACCTTACAGACAGACAGCTCAAGCTCAACATTCTGAAGCACACCAGCTCCACTCTGGATCAGCTCACCTCCCATGCAGCTGCAGGCACACCAGACTGATGAAGAGCAGACTTGACAACACAGGATACCACCTCCCAAGAGGCTGCAAAAAGGCATAACAAAACAGCACCCCCCCATCCTTCAGCAATACACAGCAGGCAACCATCCCCAGCAAAACCACCTGACTTGACACAGGTTACCACCTCCCAAGAAGCTGCAAGAAGGCATACCTAACCAGCTCCCCCCCAACCTTCAGCAATACACAGCAGGCATCCAACCCCATCTACTCAGATACATAACAGCACCTGACTTAGGTTCTCCACTAAATGGTGCACAGAGTAGCGGACAATAGGCAAAGAAGCTCTCACCCACAGCCCCACCCTGACTTTACTAACTCCCCAAGCTCCACCATATCTGGAATATGGCCCTTGAAAACTACCTCATTCCTAAGCCTCCATGTTGACCACAACATCGCCACTGGGACCATCACCCAGATTTTATATGCTACTTTCCTACGCTTAGTTCCCAGCCACCAAGACAACACTCCATCCACTGTAGCTGGGGAAACCCAGCTTAAGTTCCACCACTGCAGCAACCTTCCCCAAACCTTCCATACTTCAGGACACTGCACAAACAGGTGATCTACTGATTCTTCCGCACCAGAACAGAAAGGGCAGACAGCACTTGCACTACTACCTAACACCCCTAATCTCTGTAGAACAACTGCAGACTTCACCCTTCCTCTCCAAGCCAACCAACTCAAGAATTGGGCTTTAGGAGGCGCCAGATTGTACCAAATCAGCCTAGTAACCTTTAAGCTAGTACCAGAATTTTTCTGAAGCCAAGCTCTCACAGATGCCACTGTGAACACCCCCGATGAGGATGCTGTCCACTGAACACCATCACACTGATTCACATTAAGCCCAGGCACATCCTTTAATATCTCTAGCAACTTTTTAACCTCCTCTACCTCCCAGGCAAACAGAGGTCTTCTAAACTGAAAATTCCAGAGACCTTCTATGTCCCTCCTCTGCACAAAGTAACTTAGCTTTTCTTCTTTCTCCGTAGAAAGCCTATACAACCTAGGAAATTCCTCTTTCAACTTCAAATTCATGCACCACCTATCATCCCAAAACTTAATCCTACACCCATCTCCTACCACAATCTTATAGTTGGAAACAAAGAATTGATACAACTCAGGATTTAAAGCAACCACACTCAGAATATCTCTCCACACATTGGATTCCTTCCCTGCCCCATGCTGCCTTGGTAGCCACCTGCCCCCATCAGCCCCATACTTGCTGATAACAACCCTTTTCCACAAAGACTCATCCTCCACCCCATACCTCCACCACCACTTTAGAAGCAAACAATCATTCATTTCCTTGGCCTTCCTGATGCCCAGCCCTCCCTTAGCTTTACTCAGAGTTACATCCTTCCACTTTACCATGTGTATCTTCCTCCTCACCTCAGAGCTGCTCCATAAAAAAGCAGCCTTCAACTTATCAATTTCCTTCGCTATGCCCTTGGGCAGTTTGAAAATGGAGATATAATACCCCGGTAAACTGTCCAGAACTGATTTAACCAATGTTAGCCTTCCTGCAAATGACAAAAGCTTCCTTTTCCAGAGAGCTAATCTTGACTTCACCTGATCCACCACATGTTTCCAAGTTTGTTTTCTTCTAGGATTTGCACCAAGAGGTAGACCTAAATACTTAATGGGTAACTTCTGGGATCCACAATGCAATAACGAACCAAAGGCCTGAATCTGCCCATCACTCACTCCAACACCACACACCACACTTTTGTGAAAATTAATTGTCAAACCTGACATAACCTCAAAGCATCTAAGAACTCTTTTGACATTGACCATCTCCTCCCACTCTGCTGCACAAAACAGAATAGTATCATCTGCAAACTGAAGGTGTGATAGGTTCACTCCTGCAGGACCAACAGACACTCCTTTAATTACACCCAAGCTCTTAGCCCTTTCCAGCAACAAATTCAACCCTTCTGCTGCAATATTGAACAAGAATGGAGACAAAGGATCGCCCTGACGCAACCCCTTTTGAGGGCAAAATTCTTCAGTAGGGGATCCATTTACTAGGACAGAAACTCTTGCTGTGGTAACACAAGTTTTTATCCATCTAATCCATCTTTCTCCAAATCCCAAATTTGCCAACATGGAGAATAGATACTCCCAATTAATTGAGTCATACGCCTTTTCAAAGTCCAGCTTTAAGATCACTTCCTTATGTTTTGACGTCTTCCACCAATCCACCACTTCATTAGCA
This sequence comes from Camellia granthamiana, assembly GCA_036172215.1. NCBI lineage: Eukaryota > Viridiplantae > Streptophyta > Magnoliopsida > Ericales > Theaceae > Camellia > Camellia granthamiana. The sequence goes on from JAXFYN010000120.1 coordinate 182,291, forward strand.
ATCATAACACCATCAAAGATATTTCTTCCCCCCAAAAACGCTGTCTGAACTTCACTAATAACTTCTGGAATCACCTTCTTCAATCTGCGCGACAACACCTTTGCTAAAATTTTATAAGCAGCCCCCACCAAGCTAATAGGACGATAATCTGACAAACCACTAGGACACTCTTTTTTGGGGACAAGTGTGATAAAAGAGCTATTTAGGCCTCTCACCAGTTTGCCATGGTGGTAGAATTCCTTGATAAATTCAAAAAAGTCTTTCTTCATGAACTTCCAACACTTCTGAATACAAGCCAAGTTGAATCCATCCGGCCCGGGCGCTTTGTTCCCATCACATTCTTTCACAGCTTCCCATACTTCTTCCATTGTAAACTCTGCTTCAAGCACCTCCCTTCTTTGTGCGTTACTGACTGATGCAAAAATTCCGGACAACTTTGGCCTGGATGGCCACTCTTCTGCAAAAGCCTTAGAGAAGTGTCTAACAACTTCAAGCCTCACAAGCTCAGGATCGTTAATGCAAATCCCATTTACTACCACTGAGTCCACCATATTCCTTCTCTGCCTCTTACTTGCACAAATGTGAAAATACCTCGAGTTCCTATCACCGTGTTGAGCCCAATTCAACCTAGACTTTTGAAACCAAAGCCAGTCCTTTCTTCTTCTAAGCTTCCATACCAGATGAATTGCCTCCCTTCTAGATTCAACTTCAATGGATGCCAGCTCCCTGGTTTCGGCTAAAAGATCGAATTCATGCAATTTCTCCTCTGCTTTTTTTAGTTGATCCTCAACCAATCCAAACACTTCCAAGTTCCATCTTTTCAGTTCTTCTTTCAGCCCTCCTAACTTTCTCAGCACTCTATATCCAGCCCAGCCTTGAACCGGATGCTCCACCCAAACTTTTTTAGCTACTGACAGGAAGCCAGGGTGAAGAGTCCAAGCATTAAGGAACCTAAAAGGCCTAGGCCCCCAATTCCTCTCATCTTCCATTAGCAAAATTGGACAATGATCGGACACCAATCGAGGTAAACCCCACAGCTGAAACCTAAACTTTTCCAACCAAGCTGCATCCAGCAAGAACCTATCTATCCTACTCCACCGCTCCCCTTCCATGGAATTACACCAAGTATATGCTCTGCCTAGCATAGGAATTTCTACTAACTCCAACTGATCAATAAAGATATTAAATTCTAACATTCCTCTGTCACTCCTAGTACAGCCTCTTCTATCTACAATATTTCTAATTTCATTAAAATCCCCTCCCATACACCAAGGCTTTTGGAAACTATTTCTAATATTAACAATAATGTTCCATAACCCTGCTCTATTGGACACATCATTCGGGCCGTAGACATTTAAAAAAACACATTCAAAAGAGCAGAGAACTACACCTGATAGAAGCAGGAAATTTCTATGACCACAGCAATCCAGGAGGTGAAAAACCTCCGGATTCCAGATACTCAGAAGCCCTCCAGCACTACCTTCTGAACCAACCTCCATAAATTCCATCCTCTTCCACGGCCACAAAGAACGAACAAAAAACTCTTCCACACTACTTTTTTTTGTTTCTTGAAGAAGCAGAACATCCACCTTTCTATCCTGCAGCATCTGTCTAACTCTACGCCGTTTTTCTGCTCTGCCCAACCCTCGAACATTCCAAGACATAACCTTCATCGAACACTAATTTCTGCTCCCAAAAACCCCCAAATTTTGGTCACTTAATTCTGACCCAGCACACCCCCTATCTCCTTTTCAAATCGACCCTCATCTTGTTGTTCCAACAAAACAATTTTTTGAATTACTTCAACCTCTTTGCCTTCACAGTTCATCCCCAGTCTTCGACCAAGCTGCACAGTTGCTCTAGCTTCCTCCACACTCTTCTTCCTCCTCCTACTCACCTGACTTTCAGTTGAAATAGACTGGGCTATAACTGCCGCTGCTGCCCTGAAAACTGCTCCTCTTTGAAACCCAGATCCGAACAAGGTGTGACTTCTAATAGCTCTCCTCTCCCCCTTGCCGCTGATACCTCCAGCTCCACCCATTCTCCCTCTCTGACGTGTGTTGCTCTCCCCCAAATCTGAATTTCTTTGTGGAATCTGCACTACCTCAATACACGGGTCACCGAACACCCTTGCTGGACTCAGATTGGGCTGAGCCCCGACCCCATCATCTTGGCCCAATCCCCTTTTATTATTAACTATTGCCTCAGACCCACTTGGATCCCCACCACGCTGGGCCCCTTCTACAACTGCTTGAAAGTTAACACACGGCCCAATATCTTCAGACCCAACAATCTCTGGGTTATTGGTGGGCTTCCTTGGTCCATAGTTTGTATGGGCTTCCTCCAACACAACTTCTAAATTTATTCCAGGTCTATGAACAGCCTCCCCACTCAAACTATGCATAAACCCAGGCGTGATAACGTTCTCTACCTCGTCCTCCTCAGCACCGCCCTTTGCTCGCTGGGAACCCAGCAGTCCATCAGCCTTTGCACGACTTTTATAGCCCTCTTCCTCCTTTTTGTTTCCCCCACATATACTTTCTGACTCCACCACCATGGATGGGAAGGTACCAGCTTTCACACCGTCACTTGCAATGGCCCCACTACGAGACACCTCATGCCGTTGTATAGTTGCCACCTCTTCCTCAAAAGCCACGTCATGTGATACATCACCAGCCACCTCAGCTTCGTCTTCCTCATCCCTGATACCATACTCACCTTCCACTTGCACTAGCTGATTCGAGCTAATGCAATCATGTAGAGCACACTTGCATTCCACCTGCACGACTTTGGACACAATGACTTGCTCCTCGCACACCCTGACAGGGTACCTCCTATCCCCACTTAGAACCTGAATACTTGAGCTAATGGAGTCCATGAATTTAGTGGCAATCATCACTCTACCACACGAGAAGGATGATAAATGAACTGTTTCGTCATCAACCTTTATAACCTCCCCCCAAATTCTACCAATCTTACTAAACGTTTCCGCACTCCAAAGGTTAAAAGGAACACCATAACAGCATATCCAAACTTCCCTTTCCTGCTCAACATAATCACCTTCCGTCCATTGAACTACATATTCACACCATTCCTGCCAACAATCCCGGAGCCGTAACTGATTTTCCTCCATTTGGGCTCGAGAAGAGAAAGAAATAATGGCATGTCTTCCCCCTCCCCCTTTCCTAACGATAACCTCCCCTGATCCCTTAGCCAGTACTGCCATTCGAAACTCAAAAAAGGCATGGTAACTTTTCAACTTCACAATGAGGCTGTCTGCTAACCAACCATTCCCCGCCTCAGTGGCAATAATCTCATGCTTCACCTCCTTGCAACTCTGCCCTCCTTGGACAACATCAGCATAAGACTTGACACCAGCATTTGCCTTCTCTGAGCGTCTTGGGACCATGGTTGTATCTATTTGAGCGGGTAAGGTCTTTGCCCGTGTTAGACCTGCTTTTCCTCTAGGCTCCTCTGATATCCTTCTTTCGAACTCCGCGGCCTTTACCTTGAGAGCTTTGTCGTCACACCACAATCCATTGGCCTTTTGGATTGCCACAGCTGCGGCAATACTGCAGCCATACCTAACAAAGCCAAACCTTGATCTAGTTGCTTTCCTTATCTTATTCGGAATAAAAACATCGCTAACAACTCCAAACTTCCCAAACAGAGAATACAGATCCTTCGGACTCATAGACCAGGGAATATTATCAACGAACACAGTGTAGATCTCTTTTCCCCTGGTATTAGCCACCTTTCCTTTTCCAACTAACTTCCCTCGCCTGTAAACCACCGGCTGCCAGCCACTGTTATCACCTCCGGTTGCCAACACTGTCTTCATATGCTCCTTACTTTCTTTCTAAATTTTAATGATACCTAAAATTATTAACTCTTCTACAACTTTAGAAACAGAATTTGAGGCAATTTGAAGACGGCCTCGTTTGACAAGTGACCTTTTTAGTCAAAAACTGAAAAAGTTACTAAAAAAACTAAAAAGTCAAACTCATACCAAAAAGTCAAAGATTTTATTTTTTCTCTATTTTTTGCACATCTTTTTGTAAAAAATCAAAAAGTCATCACAAACATGCTAGTTTTTTTTTACATCACATTTTAGCCAAAAAGTCAAAAAGTTACTAAAAAAGCCTGTTCTCAAATGAGGCCAAAGTTTTTAGCTTTTTTACACAAAAAAAGTCACAAAAAACTAATTTTTTTACACAAAAAAGGCACCAAAAAACCAAAAAAACCAAAAAGTCAATTTTTTTTTATCAACTTTCCAAAACACCACACTCTCTCTAAATTATACAAAATCAACAATGTTAGATTTAACAAAAGTATTAAATCTTTTATCAAATATTTATATAGATATGAGGTTCACAATGATATAAATCCCACACCTATATAAGTATTTAATAAAAAATTTAATAATTTTATTAAGACATCTAACATTTTTTCATACGAAATATCTTTCTTTCTTCCATTATAGGGCTCTTCTCTCTCTATCCATTTATCCATCTGTCTCTTTATCCTC